>MJUU01010157.1:24985-35169 GCA_002080025.1 Modiolus philippinarum | reverse complement strand
TACTGGTAAAGATGATGGTTGGTTAGCCAAACAGAAATACTGGTTGCTATAATTTTGAACATATGTGTCAGTAGTGTTTGTAGGAGCTGCTAATATAACAACTTTCCTAGAAAAAAAGAATATGAATGAATTAATGAACTAAAGACCCAAAGATATGTATGGCCTGCTCTGAAGCAAAATTTAAAGTCTGAATTTTATAGACTTTGCAAGACTTAATATTATCAAATATTTGTGCATTTTGGCTCTGATGATCTACTAGTAACACCGACAGATTTATCAACAGTATTATTAACCAAATTGTGTAACAGACTTATAATTCAGTTTCCAATAAAACAACCTAAGCAGATAGTCAATTTTAGTTCAATTTAAAATGTCGATTAAAACAATTATATTAAAAATTAAAAAGTTAATTGTCCAGAGAATAATTGTAAGGTCTTTCACCAGTTTCCATCATGATTACATGTTATTAGATTGATTTTATAGGCAATTATAGTCAAAAATATGATGGGGCCATTCCAAAAAAACAATCGACTGTCTCTTCCGTTTGGCATATATTATATTTAACACCCCTTTCAGTGAATGGCGCAATTATACACATAGCAACGATGATAGCAACAAAATGGCGGCATACTTGAAACTAGAGACAAGAGACTACGGAGATCGCTTTACTTCAGATAAATTGAGTAGAATTTAGAGAAACAATCTCTAACATTGTCTTCCGGTTTATTACGATAATTTCTCGCATCTCGATAGTGAAATTTGTGAAATTTTCACATTTTGTTGTAATCCTTATTTTGGTGTATTTATGTCCACTATCTTGTACCCACTGCTTATTATACAACCAACAAGCAGTGAAAAGTGAAAAATGCCAAGGTAAATGGTACTGCAAAGCATGTGTTTTTTGCACAGGGGCAAACCCTATCCCTGCAGACAACTTTCCTCCCGTCTTCACCTTTTGCTTCCAGATTTTCCTTCCTGTTCTCGACGCAATCCCTACTACCAACTTCCCTTTTGTCTTCGACTTGAAACTCGCATAGTTCTTGCAATATTTTCACACTCGATAAGATTGCGAAAATAAGTTACTTTACAGTATTTGAATGAAATAGTGACCCTTATTTTAACATGTCTAAAACCTCAAAATTAAAACCAACGTATTCGTTTACTATACATAAACCACGGAGATATGCTGCCGCAAAGCTAAAGAAAGTGAAACATGTTTAACCTTTAAATGCTACTTGTGAAGATCTTCAGTTTCTTTCTCGAATTTTCTTTAACTTACCAACTTTCTTAAAGATCCAATTTTAGTTTTAAGCTCCGTCTTGGCAATGTCGAGGCTTTATCTTTAATATAAAAAAAAAATCTGTAAAGAGACAAAAAAGAAGAAATATAGCTTCTCAAAATTACAATGGTTGATTCAGTCATTTCTCTTCGAGCTGTTTTTACATTGCATACGTCTTTTATCTGCATGTGTGGAGTAATTTTTCCCGAAATTTTGTAAACTTGTACAGCTTGTTGAGTTGCTTATCCACTGCAACCATTTCTTCAACGCCCGTAATTTTGGTTCTTACAAAAGAAGTCAAGTTTTCATTCTTGAAAAATCCGTTGATACACTACACTACACAATGATTTCATATACATATCCAAAACAATAAAATACCTTTGTCCATGGGAGTTTGACGTGCAATGCAGATGCATTGTCTTATTAACATCTTTTTGGAACTTTCGATTCGCTATTATGGTAATTTCGAAATCTGGAGAAATAGAAACGGTACATGCATTTTGTTTATAACAACTTAAAGATCAATTTGCAAAATCTAAAATGATACCCTTAGAAATGAAATACTGACATCCTAAAATCAATGATTAAGAGACGCACGTTCAACGGGATGTTTCTTGTCGGATAGCTTTAAGTTTTGATATGAATTCTGGCAGCACTCTTAATTTGATTGATTGATTGATTAGTTAGAGTTTAACGTCCAATGAGCAATATTTCAGCTATATCAGGACGAGAAGAAGTTAATCAATGTAAAAATTGTAAGTAAAAGAAAAAAGAAATAAAAGGTGAAAGGGACAAGCGGAGTAACGACTTTTGAATGCCACTGGAAAATGGGAGGAATGGGTAGGGGCAGGAAATTTAGCCTTCCATACGACACTTAGTGCGTCTGCTCTCTGTAGAGAAATATGGAAGGGGTCTATATAGACAGGGCATACCCTATCTACCAACTAGGGACACGCCTGAAAACCCATCCAGGTGCCGAGTCTCTGTCAGGAAGACTCATACTCCAAGCTCAGAGGATGCTGTCCGCCTATACATAAGCCGGGACCGCGCACGGCGGCTTTTAATTTGAATGATTACCCAAAGTAATTGTATAACATGAACGAAAAGGTAGATTGAACTAACACTGGAAGAATATGAAATAATATAATAATATTAACACTACTGCCAGAATTGGGAGAGGACCTATATAGGCATAGCCTCCTATCCAATCCCTTTGTTTGTATTATATGGACACATAAAATATTTTGAATTGAATTGAAACTACTGCCAGAATCCATCAAAACAGACAATTCCATACTATATAAATCAACAGGTAAAACAAAAATGGCACCTGACACAAGTTACAGACGTTGATTTCTTAGGCCCGAATGCGCGTTTCCCTGGTTCCTTGGAATACTAGCTTTTCTGAATAAACGAGTTTTTTTTTTCAATATATCCATATTGTTCACATATATGGCACTGTGTGGTAGGTCCCAAACCCAGTCCAATTACACCCTCGGTTTGTATGACCTTGCCCTGAACATTTTAAGCAAATAGGACTTTGTTCATTACATCGATATACGTTTTAATGACTGTTTTAGGTATATATTCATGATATTAAGAACAGTTCACGCCACGTTATAGCCGGAATATTGCTCAAGTTGGCGTTAAACACCAATTAATCATTACGGAAGTGGTCGCTACGGCTGACAGAATCAAAATTTTGGTATAGCTGAAATATTGCTGAAGTTGGCGTTAAACATCAATCAATCAATCAAAATTTTGGTTTGACGGCTTTTAGGCCTCACAGTACACTTTTATTTAAGGGCGCCAGTTGGCCACCACTGTCAAAAAATTGGTCGCCTATTGAAATTTTTGGTTGGCAGGAAGAAATTTTTGGTCGCCCCAGATATTTTCGGCATTTGAAAAGGTCCAAAATAGTAATGTAAAGCCTCTGCAAGACTTTTTTAGGGTATCCCTGTGCAATCAGTATGTCTGTGCTCGCTTTCGTTAAAAGAAAGAATTCAGACGATAGGAATAATGATAAGCACAAAACGATTGATACACAAGCTAGGATCATTGGTAATTTTATTTAAACTAATAGAAATCAATCTGGTACTGACCGTCGTGTAAGTGCACAATACCGTTGAAAACTAGAGTTCGTATTGATTTTAAAATGTTACAGTTGATCAATCTGTTCATGGATACCCTTATTTCCATTACATGATTAAGCAACAGAGTCGATTTCAAGGGCCCCGTCTACAAAATCCAAGTGGTGAATAAGGGAATGTCATGTCTATTCGGGGTATGCAGGTCATAACACGGAAAGCCTGACCACGAACAATGTTAGCCAAACTGTGTGGAGAAACGCCACGCTTAATGCAGTATAAATACCCCTACTATTCTCTAAGAGAGCAGACAGACTCGCAGGGAGTGGTGAAGGCTAAATTTCCTGCCCCTGCCCGGTTGACCCTTCCATCTCTCTTAAATATATTAGATTGGTGTACTTGTTGGCGTCCTAATGTAGCAGAAATATTACTCGCTGAACATTAAACTTTAATTGATTAATCTATAGTATTTAAGGACAGCACCATTCGAAAATTAATTTCCTGCCACTACCCATTTCTCCCCTTTGTTCACTCGACCTAGAATTTACACTAATCAATCAAGCGATTGCATGACTCCCCAAGTCGTGGCGATTCCATATCAGAATCATAGTCTGAAAGACGCTGGATATTGTTACTTTCAAGTTTCAAACTTTGAAGAGATACGGACGGATAAACCTAAATATCATAGTGACTTCAAAAGTGACTTTTTTAGTCGCCAACATGTTACAATGTGGTCGCCCTTTTGGGCGACTGGTTTTTATATTAAGTCATCAGTTGCTATATTTGGTCGCCTGGGCGACCATTTCAGTCGACTAAATAGAGCCCTGGCTGTCAAGTGTCCGTATACGCTCTGTGAGTTATAGGATTTGTTTACTCATCGTTTCTTGTTCCGGAGTGGACACTGCGCTCGGTTCGTTTAGACGCCCTGCATAAACGGAATTTCCACTTCGGTATCCACAAGCANCTCTAAAGAGAGCAGACGCACTGGAAGGCTAAATTTCCTGCCCCTACCCATTTCTCCCCTTTTCCAGTGGCAATCAAAAGTCGTTGCCCCGGTTGTCCCTTCCACCTTTACTTCTTTCTTCTTTTACTTACAATTTGTTTTGAATTGATTAACTTGTTCTCGTCCTGATATAGCTGAAATATTGCTCATTGGACGTTAAACTCTAACTAATCAATCAATCAAAAATTAATTTCCTGCCACTACCCATTTCTCCCCTTTGTTCACTCGACCTAGAATTTACACTAATCAATCCAGCGATTGCATGACTCCCCAAATCGTGGCGATTCCATATCAGAATCATAGTCTGAAAGAAGCTGGATATTGTTACTTTCAAGTTTCAAACTTTGAAGAGATACGGACGGATAAACCTAAATATCATAGTGACTTCAAAAGTGACTTTTTAGTCGCCAACATGTTACAATGTGGTCGCCCTTTTGGGCGACTGGTTTTTATACTAAGTCATCAATTGCTATATTTGGTCGCCTGGGCGACCATTTCAGTCGACTAAATAGAGCCCTGGCTTTCAAGTGTCCGTATACGCTCTGCGAGTTATAGGATTTGTTTACTCATCGTTTCTTGTTCCGGAGTGGACACTGCGCTCGGTTGGTTTAGACGCCCTGCATAAACGGAATGTCCACTTCGGTATCCACAAGCATCGCTCAGCTCGGCTGAAATTAATGGGTCCTTCAAAGCAGAAATGTTCTTAGCACGGACGAAATGTGCTAACTGTCAATTCACAAATCGAAAGATAAAATCCCTTTGTAATTTACCCAATTTTGTCCCTTTTTTCTAAGATTTTGCTGTTAAAATCTACAATTTGCTGAGAAAGTAACAGCGAAAGGTTCTCGAAAATTTCTGCCTCTGCCACCATAGCAGGGTCAAATACATCTGGATTAGCATATTGGGTAACATTGTTCTGTTCCGAATATAACCATGAAGATTTAGATTCCCTATTCAGTATATTAAACTAAATAAGCGCTGGTCCCGTTAAATGTAGATAAAATGCAACAACCTTACGTGAATCATAAACAATTGAGTTAAATGTGCAATACGATATGAATTCACTTACAAACTTCTCGCCATCTTCCTGTTGGTAGCCACTTAATTAACAGAATTTCACTTTCGAACAGGATGATTTGGTGCAAACATGGAAGCAAGGAATCCAGGAATGAAATAAAACGATCAATAATATCATCTCTTTCTGATGTTGAATGTGGGAAACTAAAAGCCATGATTTAATTAAATCAAAAATGTCAAAACGTTTTTTTAAGTTCTCCACCATGTGAACATCTATGCAGTGGGATTGTTCATCCAATATTAAATTTTAAATTAATGTCTCCTAAGATATCAAGATATTCCATTTAATAAATTCTTTATTGTTGTAGTTGATATTACATTTCGCATATAATACAGTATACAGTATTTAGCTCGATGTTACATGAGCTTAGCCTGATAGTATTAGCTACATGTATATCCAAAAATCTTTACAACATTTCTTTTTGTTTACTTCAAACTCCATTCACAATTATAAATATTTGATATTAAAAATATACATTTGACCAGTGGTAACAAGTCTTAAAACTTTAAACATTGGTGCGTAAATAATTAGATGTCAATGATGTCTGCATTTCTTGTTTGAAATCTACAATTCTGGTACTATCAAATTAGATGACGTGTTTATTTATAGTATTTATGTTAACAAGATTTACACATGTCCATGAGAAAGTTGGGGGTTTTCAAAGAAGTCAAGATAAAAAAGAAAAATATAAAAATGGACAATCGTTTATTATATTTTTAAGTTATTAGTTACAGGGGTCGATTTAAGCAATCTGTGCAGGGCAAGTTAAATTTGATGCTGACCTGTCTGCTTGTCGAAATTTTATTTATCTTCAACTCTGAATGTGGAAGGGCAAGTTGATTTTAGGAAGGACAAGTAATATTTGTTGGTGACTTGTCCAGTGGGTAAGTTAATGATTTATTTTCTAATTCTAACATGCCTCTGGTTAATGGTCAACCAGTACACTACTCGATAACATATCTTTCGTACGTGCGCATATGGCATTTCAATATGAGTAAACGGGATGAAAACAAAAATGTTTTGAATTTTGTTCGTCTACGTTTATGAGGAAACAAAGGTTAAGAAGGTGTTTTGACTAAATCATGTCATTCAGACACGTAAATGTGTACGGCAGCGGGGAACATAGTTTAGCATTAGACCCTAAGGGGAAATGTATTTATAGATCTCCTCTGAAACTTCTTGGCCAATTGAACCATGTGAATTCATTCAAAGATCTTCTCTTAAAAATACTAGGCCAATTAGAGGCACATTGGTCCTTAGATGGTCTTCGAGAAAGGTGTCAATCGGTCTGCGATGCCAACAGAGAACATATTTATACCCCCACGAACGACTAGAAGTTCAGAGGGGTATATAGGAATCACTCTGTCCGTCTGTCTGTCTGTGACAGCAAACAATTTTTCGTAACAGTTTTCTCAGTAACTACTCATCACTGCAACTTGAAATTTTGCATGCAAGTTTGACATGATGTACCATACAGCATGTAGCGATTTCAGGATTACCGGACATCAACTTCTTGTTTACTTACATAGTTAATTTTCGAGATCTATTGTCAAGCGTAAGAATTTTTCGTAACAGTTTCTCCTGCAACTACTCATCACTATAGCTGGAAATTTTGTTTGCAAGTTTGACATGATGTCCCATACCACAAGTAGCGATTGCAGGATAGCCTGATATCTACTTCCTGTTTACCGACTTAGTTAATTTTCGAAATCTTTTGTCAGTCGTGATAACTTTTCAAAACAGTTTTCCCGGCACCTGAATCGGTTTTCAGGGGCTTCGGCTACAGAGCTGCCGGGCGCGTCCCCAGGTGGTGCATAGGGGAATGCCCTGTCTATGCGGGGTAGTCAGGTCATAATACGGAAAGCCTGACCGCGAACCATTGTAGCCAAACTGTGTCGAGAAACGCCACGCTCCATGCAGTATAAAGACCCCTTCTATATTTATCTAAAGAGAGCAGACGCACTGGGTGTCGTATGGAAGGCTAAATTTCCTGCCNTTTGCAAGTTTGACATGATGTCCCATACCACAAGTAGCGATTGCAGGATAGCCTGATATCTACTTCCTTTTTACCGACTTAGTTAATTTTCGAAATCCTTTGTCAATCGTGATAACTTTTCAAAACAGTTTTCTCAGTAACTACTCATCACTGCGGCTGGAAGTTTTGTATGCAAGTTTAGAATGATTTCCTTTTCCGCAAATAGCTATTTCAGGATTGCCAGACTTCTACTTACTGTTACAGACTTTACGAGATCTTTTTTATGCAAATCTCTCAAAATATTTAGTACACAATGGAATTATGCAGTTAAAACTATTTTTGTGACAAATTATATTGGGAATCTTCTACTCAAATGGGGAGTGGGGGTATCATTTTGTGGCCCTCCAGGCCACGCCACAGTACCTCTAGTTTAATATTGGATAATATAACATCATTGTGTATATATAAACAAACTGGAAAACGAAACCCTTAAACATTGTGATTATTTTGACTTGATGCGTCAGGTGAGCAATGCAGGCTCAAGTTGTAATCGACATTCTGTATCACTGTTATGTTTATCGTTATATTAAAAATTAAAATGTTATATTACATAAACTTATATCTTCCAGCCTATAAAAATGTTATTCTCAAGTTACCGATTTAATAATATCCTGTAAAATATATATTGTGTGTTGTTGTAATCTCCCTGTTATTTGATTCTCTAGTAAATCGTTTTGAGGTGCAAGTTGTTTGGCGTCCTGGGATGCTAGTTGTTGCACTTCCAAGGGAGCCGGTGGTTGCACTTCCTGTGGAGCTAGTTGTTGCACTTCCTGTGGAGCTAGTAGTTGCACTTCCTGGGGAGCTAAGTGTTGTGGTTACTGTGGATCTGTAGGAATTATTATTCTTATTGTTGATCCGTTTGGTAATTTGAATATCAGGTTTTTTCCATCTTTAATTGCCTCCACCCTGAAAAAAAAATCATTTGTACTTTGTTTTGGGGACTACATTACATTTAGCAACGTTACTTACTAGAATGTAGGAACATTATAAAAAAGCTGTACAACAACGCCTTATACGTTTAAGATGTTAAAGATGGTAAAATAACATTTAAAATGTGAGAAATTTTCGCATTACTGATATGCTTTGTCAACTTACGAAGTATTGGTGTTAATTACACTTCTATATATATATTAAAAACAATCCATTAGAAATGCATCACAAATATTATTTTGAAAACAAAAACATTTCACATATAACTAAACAAAAGTCACATTTTCTTCTCCAACCGGTTTCACTGTTACATACAGATAATCATCTGTATATATATATATATATATATATATACCTGTGTAAAATTTGAAATACTGTTCCTGCGTCCAAATGAAATACCCAGTCTTTTTAAAATGCACCCATATGCAATGCACACTAATTGTGCCCACACCCACTTAAATTCACACTTACCATATCATTCCAGGGTTCAATGAGTGAGGGGATATTTGGCTGCCATTCGGCAACAGCTCTTGTTAATTATGAATATGTAAAACCACCAACCATGTGAGAAATTTCATGATGTTACTGCAATTGTCAGGGATTTTTAACATCTTATAAGGGATTTTACAAAATCACCGATTACCAGTAAATAGAAAGTTAAATTCAGTGTGTTTAAACAAATTATGTTTATAGGTATACTAAATTGAGTTGTTCATGAATTACCAGATCTTGTATAAAAGTATTTTTTTTTATATTCAACTACACTTGAACATTATTGTGAAGCCATTTCTGTAAACCTACTGATTTTTATGGTCTTTCAATCTCTAGCTTTCCCTAATGGCTTGTGTAAAGCTGATGGCTTGATCTTTCCACCCGGATGTGTCAATATTTCCCTCGTATTTCTGGATTGCATCCTTTCTAAATACAGTCTTGATTGTTCCATGTTGGCATCTATAATAGAACAAACAGGGAAGTTGGTCTAAAATTGCTCGTAATGAATAGTGGTTCTTCCAATTGCCAAGAAAACCAAAATAGTACACTGAATTTGGGGGAGGGGAGGTATTCCGCTACCTTCTAAGCTCAACTGGCCTTAAAGGCCATGTGAGCTAATGCCATAACTTGGTGCCTGTCAGTCTGTCGTAAACTTTTTAAAAAATCCTCTGAAACCACTGGGCCAATATAAACCAAACTTGACCTTAATCATAACCAGGGTATACGGATTCAAAATTCAAAATTAAGTTTGATTAGTCCGTGATCCAAACAATATGGCTGCCATTACTCAAAATAACACATTGCTGTTTTTAGTAAGTAACTCAAAAACCATTGCAGACACAAGAGCCAGAATTGGTCAGCATGACAAGATCTAACTGCCCTGCAATTTGAAAGAAAATCTGATTACCCATTTTGAGTTTACTGCCTTTTTCCTTAAATTTCCAATTTCCAATTTTATTGAATTCCAATTTTAATGAAGACTATTTTGTTTAAGGTTTGGCTTGTCTCAGGGTTATTCTGGTGTGACTTGTATACTGAACAACAAAAACATTTTACATGTATGAGACAAGGCTATGTTTTGACACTGGGCTCACAGGAGCTTTAGTTAGTCGTCATACAAACGGGAGGTTGATGCATCATTAAGCCTGGTTTAATCCACCATTTTATTTATAAAATGCCAGTTCCAAGTCAATAATATGACGGCTGGCTTGCATAAAATGTCTTGTGTTAGGTCGTGTTTTCTCGATACTGTCGTTAGTTTTGGGGATTTCCTTACTGGT
>MJUU01010156.1:5227-15790 GCA_002080025.1 Modiolus philippinarum | reverse complement strand
GGTACAAAAGTTCTGCTCCGGACACGAAATGCACATGGTTTTACTATCATAAAGGTCAAAGGTCAAAGTCAAGGTCACAGTGACCTAAATTTAGTACGCGACACATCGTATTCCCATGATGCATCCACACACCAAGTTTGATAATCCTAGGTGCTACGGTACAAAAGGTCTGCTCCGGACACACACCAAGTTTGATAATCCTAGGTGCTACGGTACAAAAGTTCTGCTCCGGACACGAAATGCACATGGTTTTACTATCATAAAGGTCAAAGGTCAAAGTAAAGGTCACAGTGACCTAAATTTGGTACGCGACACATCGTCTTCCCATGATGCATCCACACACCAAGTTTGATAACCCAGGTGCTATGGTACAAAAGTTCTGCTCCGGACACACACCAAGTTTGATAATCCTAGGTGCTACGGTACAAAAGTTCTGCTCCGGACACGAAATGCACATGGTTTTACTATCATAAAGGTCAAAGGTCAAAGTAAAGGTCACAGTGACCTAAATTTGGTACGCGACACATCGTCTTCCCATGATGCATCCACACACCAAGTTTGATAATCCTAGGTGCTACGGTACAAAAGTTCTGCTCCGGACACGAAAGGGGACGGACGGACAAGCGGACAGATGGACAGACATGGTGATTCCTATATACCCCCAAACTTCGTTTGTGGGGGTATAATAAGGTAACCAATATCACTTATGATGCATTCCCCCTGTATATAAAGTCAAATACTATATTTAAAATAAATTCGCCCAGCAGTAGTTGAGAAAAGTTCGCCGAAAATGTCAAAATTGTTCAATAAGGTAAAATGGCCAAGTCCCATCAAACAAGAAGTTGATATCATACTGAGACCAAAATCACTTACAATGCATTCCCCTTATAGAGTGGAACTCCGGAAAACCAGCCCTCTAAAAACCTGATCCTTCTATAAACCGAACAATATGATAAGTTCCGGATTTTCTAACTATATACATGTAAATCAGTTAAAATTTCCTCTAAAAGCCGGCCCCTCCCAATACTTAATTCCGGTCATATAGACTGGTCCCGAACATATATTTTCCTCTAATATTCAACTCTAAAAACCAGACTACTTTTTTTCGTGGACAATCAAATTGACCAAATTTATTTAACATGTCACATATCTCTCGACATCTTCATCGATAAACTAGAGGTACTGCTGAACGCAGGAGGGCCCCACAAAAGGCAGTCACTTCCTTTGTACCAAATTATCAACATTTGTTTATGAAAATATTTCAAAATAAAACGTTAAAAAGTATCCACAAACAGGAAGTAGTGGTACGGCAAACCTGAAAATAGCTTACACGATACAACTCATCATCATGAAGCTTTACACCAAATATCGAATCATTCCCAGTTGTAAAGGCCAAGAAAACTTTGACAAAAATTTTCATCCATAGAGTGGTACAATAAAAAGTTAAAGTATCGGCAAACAGGAAATAGCCGCATGGTAAACCTGAAAATAGCATACACAATACAACTCATCATCATGAAGCTTTAGACCAGATATGAAATATCATTCCCATCTGTAGAAGCCCAGAAAGTTTTGACGAAAATTTTTCATCCATAGAGTGGTTTAATAAAAAGTTAAAGTATCGGCAAATAGGAAGTAACCTGAAAAATGCTTACATGGTACAAATCATCATCATAAAGCTTCAGACCAAATATGAAATCATTCCCATCAATAGAAGCCCAGAAAACTTTGACGAAAAATTTTCATCCATAGAGTGGTATAATAAAAAGTTACAAGTATCGGCAAACAGGAAGTAGTGGCACGGCAAACCTGAAAATTGCTTACACGGTACAACTTATCATCATAAAGCTTCAGACCAAATATGAAATCATTCCCGCATGTAGAAGCCAAGAAAACTTTGATGAAAAATTTTCATCCATAGAGTGGTATAATAAAAAGTTAAAGTATTGGCAAACAGGAAGTAGTGGCATGGCAAACCAGAAAATTACTTACACGGTACAACTCATCATCATAAAGCTTCAGACCAAATATGAAATCATTCCCGCATGTAGAAGCCCAGAAAATTTTGACGAAAAATTTTCATCCATAGAGTGGTATAATAAAAAGTTAAAGTATCGGCAAACAGGAAGTAGTGGCATGGCAAACCTGAAAATTGCTTACACGGTACAACTCATCATCATAAAGCTTCAGACCAAATATGAAATCATTCCCACTTGTAAAAGCCCATAAAACTTCGACCAAAAAAATTGTTGACGGACAGACGGACGGACAGACGGACGGAAGAAGTGAAAACTATAGGGCACCCGCATCTCAATGCGGGGCCCTAATAACCCTATTTGAACAGATAATCGACACTATTGATTGAAATTTACAAGAATGCAGGAAAATATAAAAAAAATGGTTAACTCACAGCCTAAACTGAGTTTATATATCATATGTTACACTTCAGGTATTAGTGTTCGGATTGAAGAGACCGGATTTCGAAACCTCTGAAAATCGGAAACTCTTTAAACCTGCCGATTTCTTTGCCCCCGACAGAGGCTGTTTTCGGAGGTTCCACTCTATATAAAGTCAAATACCAAATTTGAAATAAATCGGCCCAGCAGTAGCCGAGAAGAGTGCAACGAATATTTTCACTATGTTCAATAAAAGGAACAATGGCTAAGTCCCGCAAAACAGGAAGTTGATATCATAGGATGACAAAAATGGTTTTCAACGCATTCCCCCTATATATAAAGTCAAATACCAAATTTGAAATAAATCGGCCCAGCAGCAGCTGAGAAAAACACGATTAACTCAGGATTGACAGATGGACGGAAGGAGGGATGGACAAGAGTATTCCAATATACCACCCAATCGCAAGTTGGGGTATATTTTCCAATTGTTGACATCACTGCAGCCATTGAAGAAGCTTTTCCTTAGTCTCACATCCATGACTATTTGTCCTAGGCAAGACAATAAAACGTAAATTAAAATATGACTTACAAGTTCCACAAACTACTCCAACATCTTCAGTATGACGACAGTTATTCACGCCAAATGGATTATGTCTACAGTACTTGATGTCTGTTTCGTTACCACGGCAAACAACATTGTCCAAAACTATGTTCCCTGTTCCAGCTCCGAAAAATGCCTTGGCACGAACCTGGGCACCTTGCCTACAATGACAAAAAAAATGATTGACTTTTTATTGGAACTATGTGTTTGAAGTATAAAACACCATGAAATAGTTAGCAACAAACTAAAGTTACAAAAGCTGCAACACACAAAATGGAATCTAATCTAACAATAATTACTTATTACAGGTTAGAAACCACCAATTCATTTCTTTAACCTTTTCAATTGAATTTCCCCATATTCAAATCTGTTCAGACAATTTATCTTCACTTTAACCTGTATGAAACCATATATTTTCCAGAAGGTGCATATCTTGTCCACATCATATCAAAATTTCAGCATACCTTTAAAGCCTTCCAAGAGAGTTCTGAATGTTGGGAATACCCTATCTATAAATATACACGATTATGACCAAAACATTACGCATTCATAGTATACCGGAAAACCCCTATGATGAGTTCTAGTCAATTAACCTTGGTCTCAAAATAAGCTCGATACATCAATGTTCAAACAGGTGTATCATTTATTTCAATCCAACATTTATTTTAAAAGGTGCAAGAATTCAAAGTTATATTTAGATTCTAAACAAGTTTTTTTTTTTATATGTTCTGAGCTCTGATTGGCTGAATTGGTGGTTTGACACCTTACATGACAATGAAAAGAATGTAATGCTTATACATGTATAATAACGTTACCATGGTAACCCAATCTGTCTACAAACAACTCTGGCTGCATAATTAGTAAACTTATCATCACACACAGTTCCCCACAGTCCTTGATAAAATACTTCAAGTCTGCCAGAAGATGACGAAGTTCCACCCACAAGACGAAGCTGAGATTTACCACCACCATTTGGTGCTGAGGCTGTAAGGAAAAAATAATTATTTAAATGTTATTTGTAACAAAAAGTTTGTAAAATTTTGGGGGAAGATAGTTATAAAAAAAAATTCCTCAATTCTCATCTGACCTTATGAAAAACTTAATATTGGCAGACAAATTTCCTTTTAATAATCTTTTTATAAATTACAGTCCATCTTTGATGATTGAACACACAAGGAAGGATGAAAACTGTTCGAGCTAGAGTGCTGTTTGAGCTGTAGAGTTCCAACTATGTTTAAACTTGAACAAAGTGACCAGAAAAAGGTTTGAGACATCCATTGTGCTTGAGCTATTGCAGTTGGAGCCTGTAAAGTGCATAATGCTACAAATTTTTAAGAAAATGACCAAAAATAGGCAATCGCATGTTTGCATTTTCAAAATAAGGAAATTGTGACAACAGGTCAAAATAATAAAAGTCACTTTTAAATTGTGAATGCCAATTTAACAAAATTACCTGTACAAATAACAGAAGCATCTTCAGTATGGTCACAGTTACTACGACCCCATCCACGGTGTCCACATAGTGCTAAATTTGCTTCTGTACCGGCGCAGCTCAAGTCGTCTAACAGTATAGATCCTGATCCTGCTCCAAAAAATGCACTACCCTTAGCTAAAGCATTTGTTCTACAAAAATAAAAAAACACAAAATGTGTTTGTGAAACGCTACATATGCCCCCACCACCAATTTAAATTTGAAAATGGAATCTAATATTTTGTTGTTTTCTTCACATACAAAACATATGAAATTTGACCTGTGACCCTAAATTTTGACCTGCCCTAATTGGTTTTTGTCATATTTATATTCCTCTTGACTATACCTATACAATTGCCAAGTATGATAAGTCTATCTTTCATAGTTAAAAAGTTCTAACCAAGGCTACTTTCTGACGCACAGAGAGACACACAGGATAAAATCAAAATTGTTCCAGATCCTCGATCTTGGGACATAAAAAAGTTTACTTTCATAAATTCAGAACTGAGCAAAATTCATATGCTATTATTATCACTATACCATATGGCATGTAATTTTTCACGAGGTTCTAATTTTTGCTATTTTCGCGAAGTTAACTGAAGAGCAGAAATTTAAACTTGCTAAATTAAATTCAGTATATCTTTATATGCATGTCCATCACACAATTGTCGATTCATGAAAACTGATACCCACTCGGCTCTCTTTTGCTATTGTATCACTAAATTTTGCAGACAGGAAAATTACCCACTATACAGTATTGCATGAGGTGCTTTGAAGTGCAAAACAGATATCTAGTAAACAATTCCTGCACAGCTTGGTTCAAATTGTTTCAGTATTTTCACTAGAGATGATTAAAATTAACGTTTTTCTTATAGGGTTCAAAATTAAAATATGTCTTGCACTAGCAGCCATCTTTTTTAAATGTATCTTAGCAAAGTGAGAAAACCTCAAATTCTGCTGTGGCGGGTCATGACCCAACATTCAGGTATGTGGTGGCGGGTCATATTGTGCCAAGTCATCATGCACTTGTTCAAGGATTCTTTGCAATAGTTCTGTACCATTTATTACCATATATGAGGAGGAAAGGACCTTTTCTGTCAATGAGCTTTGGGAATTTCAGTGGGCTGTTTCATGTTTTCGGTGAAATAAATCAGTTTTTGCTGTGTGTTGGACCATTTGGTGTTTTCTGTCCAGTTAAATTTTTACCTTGTCGAAAATTTAGGGCACTGTTTGCTGTTAATCTTAGAAATTGTGTTATAATTTTGTTGTGGCAGGTCATTTGCGGGTGACTTTCTCATTGGTGGGTGAAAATGATGACCTGCGGCAGGTGATTATCCCTGTCGGGTCACGAGTCAATTTGGCGGGTCACACTCGCCAAAAGCGGGTCAGTTGGCAAGTATGTGCTGCAGTTCAAAATAATTATTTATGTTAATTACCCATTTAGACCCAACTGGTTACAGATCACCTGAGCTTCCTTTGCTCCAAAAGCATCATCACAAATGGTACCCCAAGTATTATTATAAAACACCTCTACACGTCCTGCATAGTTTCCTGGTCCACCACGAAGTCGGACATTCACTTTTTGTGACACTGCAATTAAGAGCAAAGAAATGGTTAAATAAACAATTTACATGCAGTCGAACTTTGATGGATCGAACAGCCAAGGCAAGGAACCAATGAAAAATGTTCAAACTATAGGGGTGTTAAAGTTACGGAGGTGGATTCATGTCAAAACTTGAACAAATGGTTTATGATGTCTATAGTGTTAGAGCTATTGCAGTTTGAGCCATGGAAGTTCAAATGCACATGAATACAAATTTCATCAAAGAAAGAAAAATCCAATCTACCGTTATGTGTGATACAAATCTAACAGCATAATTACGTGAAAAGAGTATCCCTCATGTTTTGTGAAACACTGCACACAAACACTATGTATGCCCCCTTGTAGCTTCTTTACTACAAGGACAATTTCTGACCTCTGTGACCTTGACCTTTAACCCAACCTTTTTTTTGCATATTAATGTTTCTCTAGTCTAGACCCATACACCTGCCAAATATGAAAAGTTTATCTTAAATAGTTCAAAAGTTATAGTTTCAAATGCACAGACACTCACATAGACAGGCAGGACAAAAACAAAATGACCCTTATCCTTAATTTGGGAGCAATAAATGGGAAAATAAAAGCATTGCAAAACATAATTTAAAAAAAAATTCAACTCTGTGGTGTTGGGGAAACAATTCCCTTGAATATTTCAATTGAAACCAGAATTAAAAAAAAAAAATTGTCCAAAATTGAGAAACAGAACTCCCCATTGCTCGTCACCTAGATTCCCTAAAAGCCATTTACAAAAATACTTATTTTAGAAATACAGGATGTCTTTTTAATACTCACATGGCTGACATTTGACCCCTACATCCTCACTGTGTTGACAATTAGTTTGTCCAAATATAGAATGCTGACAGTTGACTATGGATGACTCTGTTCCGACACACTCAAGATCATCTAACAGGATATTACCAGTACCTGCTCCATAGGGTGCATTTGTTAATCCAATGGCTCCAGAACTAAAACAAAAATATATATTGTAAACCAGGAAAATTTTCGCAGCAGTTTTATTTTAGCGACTTTCGCATTTGGAATCGAAGCGTGAAAATAAAATGACGTGAATATACTTGTTTATTATTAAAGTCAACGGTCAAAGTAAATTTGGCAGCACGAATTCAAAACTGTGCAAACTAAAATCCTGTCAATTTACCGTGAAATAAGGACGGCACGAAAATTTCCCGGTTTTAAGCACTAATTTGACAAGAACAAATTGGCAATAACTCCTACATAGGCTTTTAGATTTTCTTTAAAAGTGCTATTTGCGTAGATCTTGATATGCTGAAAATTTATGCAAGAAATACTTCACCTCCATCTCCAACTAGCTGTTTTTGAAATATCGCCTGATAGAATGTATAAAATTAAGAAAATTTACTAATAAAGGGCAATAACTCCTATGTGGGTATTAAAATTTTCTTCCAAACTTCTTTGCGAGTAGATCATTTTTGCAATCTTAACTTAATCTCTATCTGTTATATACTGATTTGTCAAGAACACATCAAACTTTACACACACACACACACACACACACACACAAACATACAATTTGAAAATTTGCTAAGAAAGAACCATTATTACATGCAAAACTTGCCAGGCATTCCAATATTATGACAAGCATAACTACATGTAAGCATTGTAATCAATTATCCTGTGAATTACTGTAAACCAGAAATTTTTCTTGTTTTTGCATTCAGGATTGATGCAAATATTTTGATGCATTTGGATGATTAAGTAGATTGACCGACATCTGGGAATTTAAGACTGCTTGAAATGAAATCTACTTAGTCGATAGGAAAATAAAGACAGTCTGAAAATTTCACAGTTTACAACAAATGAAATCCGATAAAAGAACTGGTGCTTAGAGACATCATATTTTTCTAAAGGTAGTTTTCAACAACATTTTAAGAAATTATAAAACGTTAACAGCAGCAGCAGAATCATCAATGCAAGAATTTGAACCTGTTGATGTGCTGGGGATACCCCATTAACTACAGGCTGCATACCAAGTTTAACAGTAACTTTGATAGTTTGTTATCAATTTCCACTTAGATGATGCCTCTCTGCTGGTGGACTTTTAGTTCCCAAGAGTATTCACAAACCCAGTAGTCAGATCTTAGGTGCTGGCCCAGAAACCAATTTTATTTGGAAACTAGCAATATCCAAATTTAAGAAAATCATGTTTAAAACGAAAGAGTATTTCCTTCTTGCATTCCTCTGTCTTAGCTGATTTTGGCTTTTCTATTTAGATCCTACTGGCAATTTGTTCTCTATCAGCTTTAACACATATTTCAGTGTATGGAATTGCAAATGTTTCCATTTGACTTGCACTGTAGAAACATATGGCCATACACAGAAATTAAATTCACAGTAACTTCAGTATTTTGTCTTATATATAATTACATTCATTCTGCCTTGTATGGAAATCCCCATATATAATTGGTTACGAGTACTTCTGATCATTTCCGTCACCGAGTTTTATCAATCAGTAAATCTACATCATCATATGACTCCTTGACAACGACAAAAGTAAACAAAGACGGTGGAGTAATCTAGACAAGAAAATGGTGTATCATCCATGATTTTCATTAAGAAATCTTGCGTAAACACTTCTATTCCATTTACGAAATGTAACTATTAGTATCGAATGCAATATTTTGTAGTTTTATTGATGTGTAAAAGCGTGGACTGATGCAAATTTTCACATGAAGTACTAGCAGGCTTCATTCAAAATGTGCCACAGTCCATGCTTTCACACTCCAATGAAACTACAAAATACTGCATTCAATTCTTTAGTATTTACTGAAGATGGAGCAGAGAATACCGTATAGAGGGTTATTGTTGCGGGTCAAAAATTTTGCGGACTTGAGTGGAAAATGTGTGCCAAAATTTTAAGCGTTTTAAATTTTCGCGGATTATCAAAGATCCTTTATATATTCTAAGAATACATAAAATATTAGCGGAATTTATTTTCGCGATTTAAGTCCATCCGCGAAAATATGCAAAAATTACCCGCAATACGGTAATTTGACAGAAATAATTTGCAGACAAATAATTAGACAAGTTGAATGTAATATCCCCACCTTCTATCAGATGAAGTTATAATGATTAAACCCAGTCCATACACCCAAGAAATAAGTCTAACTTACAATGGAAGATGTAACATACGGCACACAACAGCAGCGGCAGAATTGTTAAAACGATCGTCACAAACAGTTCCCCATGCTCCATTATTGATTTGGATCTCTACTCTGCCTTCCTGATTAGTTGGTCCACCGGCCAGTCGAATATTTACAACTGGTGGCGTATCTGAAATAGTATTATTAAAATACAATACTTCTCGTCTTTATCCCTTTTAAAATTTCGGCAGTAAGATTGGGCTATTATTGAAAGAAACATCACTCATCTTATTTATATTAATCATATGATAATATGGCACAAATTAATGGCAAAAGCAGTACACACCACTGCTGTCAAGTATTTGTGGAGCAAATGTGTGAAATTTACCAAAAAGTCAAAAATCAAAGGGAGAAAATAAAAGACCAAAGGAAAATTCAGAAAATTTTCCACAAAAACGTGTGAGAATTAGCAGGTTTCATACACCACTTGCTCTCTGAAGAGGGGGCATAATATTCATAAATCTAATTGAGAAGGGAAGATGAAGATTGGAAAAGAATTTATAAAACGAATCTTACTTGAGTTACAAACGATAGCTACATCTTCATCATGCCCACAGTTATTTACGCCCCATGGTTTGTGTACACAAGCTGCAATGTTGGTCTCATTTCCTCTGCATTCAAGATCGTCTAACCAAATCGGTCCTTTTCTGCCACCAAAAGTTCTGCCTCTTAACACTGCTCCTCCCCTTAAAAGGTAATAATGGTAAAAAAGATGATACAGAGAGAAAGACAGTTATTTTTTCCTCTGAATGAACTTACATTTATACAATGTTCAACTCAATACTGTAATTTGATTACTGTAAACGCGGAAATTTTCGCGTGGGGGTAATTTTTCGCACACTGCGCATTTAGATATTTTACGCAAATATAACCCCCACGCGAATAGTTTTAATAACAAACTTTTAACAATCAAATTTTGAAGATCCACGAATACTATAACCATGTGAAAGATTTGAGTATGGCAATTCGCGGAATTAACCCCCCCCCCCACACACACACACACACACACACACACACAAAAATAACCACTTTTACAATATCCTTTTGTTAAATAATCAAAGTATGGTACATGAATGTTTCTTTAAAAACTACACTTTCTATTGTTTTTTGATGAACATTTTTTAATATCATATGTTATTCAAACATCAAAAAAAACTTTTTGGAGTCAAGTTAAATACCATTGGAATTGATCAGTGTAATTCACTGGATATCAGGGGAAATAAAACAATTACACTGGAAATCCAGTGTCTTTCTATAAACATCCAGCTGACGTTACACACTCTTCTTTCCATCTAAAATCAATCCTCCTATGTTAT
>MJUU01010154.1:1803-61445 GCA_002080025.1 Modiolus philippinarum | reverse complement strand
ATTCCTATATACCCCCCCCAAACTTTGTTTGCGGGGGGTATAAATATGTCAAACAATACGGAGTGACCATGCAACGTTTGTGACAAATTTTCAGATTTGTATCTTCTATCACTGTAAAGAAAACAAATAATTACTCTATAATGATAAAAGAGTAAAAAATTGACAAAGTTGGTAATCAGGAAGGAGTATCATCCAGGTATGAAAATGTGCCAAACAATATGGCATATAAACCAAGGATGTAAGGAATGATGGACGCAGGTATAACAGTATATCCTACCTCTAGTAAATTCCCAAAATACTGACTGGCCAAAAGACGTCACCGCTTATATTTCATATGGCATGACTAAAAAAGAAGCAGTCAGTGGCAGCCATTACACGATGTCATCATGTAAACACTGATACATTTGTTTTGCTTTATTAAAAGTTTTTATAAAAAATACACAGTATGTTATTGACCTAATATTGTATATACACTGTCAGTAATTTAAATGTTGGGGCTCGAGCTAATCTCTTCCCAAATATAAAATGTACTGAATGTGTATATACCATATTAGGTCACAGTGTATACAGTAAAAATATTAACAATCAGAGAGCAAAATATTTTATTGCACTATCAGAAATAATATTACCTTTATGAAAAAACTGACATTAAGGAGAAATAACTTTTTCAATGACATTTGAAATAATATGAAAAAAATCAATCATTAAAGGAAAAGGACAAAACATAACATGACGGACTCCATATGAACAGCGTAACAGGACAAAACATAACATGACGGACTCCATATGAACAGCATAACTAATGGAGAACATAGACAAATATAAATTTAGTGACTTAAATACTCCATAATTCATAGGTGAATAATTTGTATAATTTATTATACAGTTGAACTTTTGTGCCTCAAACTGCAATAGCTGTTTCAACCCCTTTTTGTTGTCTCTTAGCTGCGGAACCGTAGCTCTATAGGTCCTTTTATTTTTTTCTGATTTGGCGGAACTATCAGAAAATTAGCACAAGGACCATAAGAGCTATGGTTCCGCAGCTAGTTGTCTCTTTGCTTCAATTTAAACATAGTTCAAACTTAATAGCTCAAACATCCCTCCCTCTAGCTAGAACTGATGTCACCAGTCCATTGGTTGTTCAAACTCAATAGCACAAACATCCCTCCCTCTAGCTAGAACTGTTGTCACCAGTCCATTGGTTGTTCAAACTCAATAGCACTCAATATCACAAACATCCCTCCTCTAGCTAGAATTGTTGTCACCAGTCCATTGGTTGTTCAAACTCAATAGCACAAACATCCCTCCCTCTAGCTCGAACTATTATCACCAGTCCATTGGTTGTTCAAACTCAATAGCACAAACATCCCTCCCTCTAGCTCGACTGTTGTCACCAGTCCATGAGTTGTTCAAACTCAACAGCACAAACATCCCTCCCTCTAGCTCGAACTATTATCACCAGTCCATCGGATGTTCGAAACATCAATGTTCATTTTTTTTTTCTTGGATTATAAAGAAATAATTGATGGGGTGAAAAATCACTATAATTTTTCCCTATTCAAAAGGAAGATGCTGCTTTTAAGAAAGATAACAAAATATAAGTTATCATACCTCCATGTCTATTTTTAACAAAAAGACGAATATGGGTTCACACTTACTGCAAAAATAGCTCATGTGTACACGATCGATCTATTTTGGTTCTTTCATTGGGTACTCAAAGTTCATTCATCCAAAACTGACCAATGAGATTGCATGTTTCATAAATGGGCGGGACAAACTATTACAAATCTTGGAGAGAAAAACACAAGGGAAATCCTATGCATGATACCTCTCTTGCTTGTTTCATTTCCCCTCATAAAATGAACAACTCTACAATTCTGCCTTTACATTCTCTTTCTGAAGGATTTTCTAAACAGAAAACATATTTTTTATCTAAAGAAAAGCCCCTCTTAATTCGTATATCTTGACTACATCCATTGAAACGTAAATAAAAAACTTCTGTGACCTTCACATTCTAACTGTAAACATCCATGTGGGACTCTTTGGATTTTTAATTCTGTTGGGAATATGCTAGGTTTATACAGTAAAACAATGGAAGGCCCCACTAAGTTTGCATGGATGATTTAAAATGAGAATGTGAAGGTCACATTATTTCCTTATTTACGGCACAATACAAGTAAATGCTCTGGAGACAAAAACTTTGTTTTATGTTTAGAAAATCATCCAGGAAAAGAATGTAGAATTGTTGGTTTTGGTCAATTTAGTCGCCGTGGTACACACATTTACTACCCATGATATTTTTTCAGGTAGATACTAAGACGTCAAGTCTCTTTATTTGCCACGTCCTTGAGTATTTACTGACCAATCAAAATAGCTTTTACTGTCCAATCAATACCTAATGTTACCAGTGTTGATGTATCAATCAGTTTAACAACATGACTCATGGACTTAAACCATTTACATGCAAGTTATTTCTGCCGTAATGTTTTATGTTCGCAAATCTCAAAATAAGTGCAAATATAGTTATATGATTGATAAAGTAATTTTTGTATTCTAATCTTATACATGATCTTATCAAAGGATTGAAACAGATACAATGCACCAAAGTATCAAATCAAAAGGAAGAAAGAAATTCCAATTTGTTTGCATGTTGTATTTGTATCAATTTTTATGGAATATGGGAAATAATGACCATCAAACTCAAATCCGGTAATAAATAAAATATAAAACAGCTACAATACTGCATAATTACTCTACCATTAGCTACATTATCTATGGGACTCATTGAGGTAATTTTGTCAGTTGTTGCTATCAGCTTTAAAAAGATTTTAAAAAAAGCCATTAGAGCTACTGCTCTACGATAAGACAGGATTAGATCCTTGAATGAAAATATGGTGACAGTCAACACAGTAACATTTGAAAATAACAAGGCAAGAACATTTTTTGAAAAATAAAAGATTTGATGAAAAATCGGTTATGGAAAAACAGACAAAAAAGAAATGAGTAATCCATTATTAACAAAACATTCAAATTTAATGCCCAAGATAAATAATATATCATTTCCATGGACATTCATCTTTTTTCATTCTGCTTATTCCAATATAGTTTTTCAATTCATTATTATATGTTCATATACTTTTTTGCAGGCAAATTGAGCACTCTTGTTTACAAGTTTAATGCATTGAAATATGAAGTTCTAATCTCATTACAACTTCTCAAGTAATTTTCTTATCTCAATATAATTCTACCAAGATTTCATAGGTATTTTTTGGGAAAGTTGTGAAATTACTTAGTGAGCTAAAAGTTGTAACTTTTTTACTCTCCAAACAGAGAAAACTAAGCAATAAATAACACTTTTGTTGTGTTTTGTGTCATAAGTACCAGTCCATAATAACTTTCTTAATTCTTTCCAATGTAAATTATCGTCCCACTTTTCCAAGTCGACTGTCTGTTTTAGGATTAGCAATTAATGCCTGCACTCCCACTATAGCAAAGTTTATCTGATTCTGCAGATCTCGTAAATTTTTTATATGAATAAGTCTTAATATCTTTGCAGCTTCATTTATGATATAATCTGTAAAAATAATTAAAAAATACAAATTAAAATGTATACTCATTTCTCTCTGCATTTAAATCATTTAATATCAAAACTGTGAATTAATGTGTTAGATAGTTTCCCTGCAAAATACATGTTGGAATTACCATGATATCTAGATCTGCAAATTGAACCTTTCACAAATCTAAATCTTTCTTTATATCAATGTGACCATAACTTTTGGACTTTGAGACTAAAACATTGGTAATCAACGATTACAAAGTTTGCATCATTATGGCACACTGTCACAGTAACCTAATTTTGCCTGGATGCTGACCTACTATGAGAGATGCTTTCATATGCAAGGTTACAATCTTGATCCTACCTATACATGTATAGTGACTGAGTGAACTTGAATGTAAATCAATCAGGCATAAAATATTGGTCAAAGTGACCTGATTCCACCTGAATGCTGACCTACCATTACAAATGCATGCATATGCAAGACTACAAGATCCTTCCATTATATTGACTGAGATTGGAACTTGATCAAAAACTTGAATGTAAATCAATCAAGCCTAAAATATTGGTCAAAGTGACCTATTTTTGCCTGGATGCTTACAAACCATCAGAGATGCATACATATGCAAGCTTACAATATTCTACCATGCATAGTGACTGAGATCTGGTGCGAAATCTTAAATCGATCGATCCTAAAATATTGGTCAAAGTGACCTAATTTTTGCCTGGATGCTGACCTACCATCACAGATGCATGCATATGCAAGGTTACATTATCCTACCATGCACACGCCTGTTCTAAGTCAGGAAATTCATTTAGCCTTTGTGTGTCTTGTCTGTTTTCTACTTAGTTAACTTTATGTCTATAGGAGTCTAGGGTGGTGTTTATTTTGCTGACCTTGATTACTCTTTATTTAGGGACCGACTCGAACCTGCTGTTTTGTGTGGAGTTTCCTCACCCTTCAATGAAGATCTTATGGTGGCTTTGAGTTGTTCTTACTCCCCTTTGGGTTGTTGTCTCTTTGACACTTTCCCAGTTTCCCTTCTTTTTTTTCTATAGTGACTGAGACTGAACTTGTCAGAAAACTTAAGTGTTAATCAATCAAGTGTAAAATAAAGGTCAGAGTGACCTAACTTTGCCTGGATGGTTGACCTACCATCAGAGGTACATGCATATGCAAGGTTACATTATCCTTTCATGTATACTGAATGAGATATGAACTTGAATGCTAATTTGAATTGAAGCCAATCAAGCAGAAAATATAGGTAAAAAAAACCTAATTTTCTTGTAGGTTGCGAGTCGACCAAAGATGCACCTGCATGCAAACTTTGATGACCCTACAAGGCATAGTTGCAAAGATATATGCCCAAATGTGGACGTGGATGTAGACGCAGATGCAGACGGCAGGGGTACTCCAATAGTTCTCCTCAACATCATTTAGGCGAACTTAAAATTAACAGAATTTTTCTCCTGTAATAAGTGAACATGTAATAAAATTCTAGACAGCAGGTTAAACTTTTTTACAAATTGGCAGAAAAATAAGTCCATTTAAATTCATCAATAGCTATTGTAAACTGATAAATGATGAATGGGTAGGTATGAAAATTTGATTTACATGTATTTAAGTGTGACTGGTTATTGTCCAGTCTATTCATCAGCATACAGTAGCTATTGATCAATTTTGGTATAAGCTCTCACAATTGAAACACTATTAAACATATCAAAACATCAGAGTAATTGACACAGCCTTGATCATTCCCTCATATTTTCCAGTTTTTAAAAAAAGTTAAATTCAGAAAGTAAATTTTATGTAAGTTGACACACAGACCAATGGTACTTCAACGAATTTCCAATCATCAAATCCCTGTTTTTAGTTTTTAGTTCTACATTACATTTAAAACTTGACATATTATTATTTATCTTACCTCCTGTGTCAAATCCTAAAGCTGTTTTATCTATTTCTAAATGTTCTATTTGTGCCTGGAAATACAATCAACATGAATTTATGAAACAGAAAAGCAAGTACATTAATTTTTAGTTAAATATATACATTGTAATTTGTTTGATTGACCTTTCCTCCATTTACTCACCATGGATAAATGGTCATCTCAAAGTAAAAATGTCCCAACCTTGGATAAACAGTCATCTCAAAGTAAAAATGTCCCTACCTTGGATAAATGGTAATCTCAAAGTAAAAATGTCCCAACCTTGGATAAATGGTCATCCCAAAGTAAAAATGTCCCAACCTTGGATAAATGGTCATCTCAAAGTAAAAATGTCCAAAACCTTGGATAAATGGTCATCTCAAAGTAAAAATGTCCCAACCTTGGATAAATTGTCATCTCAAAGTAAAAATGTCCCAACCTTGGATAAATCGTCATCTCAAAGTAAAAATGTCCCAACCTTTAATCCATAAAAATATGTCCCATACATGTATATTTGTCTTAAGTAACTTTCTTGATGCATGAGTGTCTTTTATTAAAGTTCACTCATTACCTCAATACAGTTGTATGTTTATGGTTACAGGGAACTTGATTATTTTTACCTTCAAGAATCAACTTGTGTAAAATTCTGTTACTGAATCTTGTTGTAACTTGTGTATGTTATATGTACCATCGTAAACCTCCTAAACTCTGATTAAAATATCATACAATAATTCATGTTTTCAGCTCAACAAGTAAAAGTTTTTGTTATGTCATTTTGTCAACATTTTTGCAATTTTGTTTTTGTGAGGGTATCAACTATTTAAGAAATAGATTATTGCAAGCGGGCTCTATGCGAATTAGAACATGGGCAGACCTTATATTTGTCCATATTTTATACCGAGCGATAGCACGATATAAAACGAAGACAAATATAAGGTCTGACCATGTTCTAATTCGCAAAGAGCCAAATTGCAATAATCTATTTCCATTCTAATATATTTATCAAGCGTTTTGAACATTCGAAGCAGCTCTTAGAGGGCAATATTGGGTTTGACACTAAAAATTCAACAAGAAAAGGATGTCGATACGACATCAAACCGGGTTTTCCTTCACTATTTGAATGCAGAAATAGGTACTTGTGTAAAAAGCTGTTTAACTACTACCTCCTCTCATTATGTGCAGTGTATGCCATCACTCTTAATCAAAGCATGGAATGCTGTTAAGGCAGGTTCCTGGGTATTCCAGAAGTTCTGTAATTACTGTTTTGCTGAAATCTTTGCTGACACGTAATTTTTTCAAGAATTAAAATCAGAAATTTTCCTTCCCGGTTTAGGTTGTCTTTTCAGTTTTTATATGGGATGTTGGCAATTTATTTAAAACTCTTATTTATTTACATTTCATTGTTTTGCTCCTCTTTGTTGGTATACGTACATGTAAGTATTCCATAGTACAAGCCCGAGTACAAGTGTAACACTTGGTGGCTTAATTAATGTTGATATTTCCAATTTTGTCACTTCCTCTGTCAAGTCATCTAGTTCTTAAGTTTCATTATTTTTGCATATGATTAAATAACTCAATAACGAAGTCACTGTAAATTTAATATCTACATATGGGCATTTCGACAACTTATGTCTCATCAGTGCAAGCTACTGAGAATGGTAGGTTGTGCTCAGCTACAAATAACAAAACACCGAAGTTACTGTGAATAATGTAAACAGAATTTCAGCATTTTGAGTCCGAAGTCGAGCACTATGTTTGCGTCCCTCTGTTTCTCTATGGCGAACAACGTCATTTCATCCTCCGTGCACTAAGGCAAAGGTTATGCCACACAACAGAAACACTGCGTGTATATATTTATCACTCTTGCTCAAAAAGTCCATCTCTTTTATCCATTTATTTTGGAATTTTGAATTGTATCTACCCTTTTCGCAGAGGCGACGCCATTTTGTCGTTAATACACAGCTGATTCGTGTTCTCGCGTAATCTCGTTAGGCGGGATGTGAATGGAACAGCCTTTGTTTACCTCGCAGGAACAGCCAATATTTACTTCCGGTGTAACGGAAAAATGTTTTTGAGAGAAAATTTTAATATTGGGAGCTTTCAGAGGCATATCGGTAGACATGAGATCGGCTGCCACAACCGGTAGCCTCACGGTGAGACTGGGAGGGTTAACAACTCTGGTTACAACAGCGAAACTAGAAGTTACTATGTATCCATTCATAAAAACTGCGCGCCACAGGAAATTTTTATGAATGAACCGAATCGTGAATTTCGAATGTCAGTTTAAGTGCTCTGAGATTAAAAAAGCAAAGTATCTCTTAAAAGATATTAAATAAATACAATAAACACTTGATCATGAAATGGACACTGTATCGCCACATGAATGGATTATTTTTTGTGCCTTCGTATGAATAACTGGTAAGCCGTACGCGTTTTTAACGATAGTCTGGATCATTCCGATTCTTTTCATACAAAGTAGTCTCCTTAATGTAAGAGTCTGGCTGAAACAGACTTTTTTCAAGATGGCTTTACCCGACAGCTAGAAGGCAGAGAACCTGCCTTAAAAATCACTGAAAAGTCACTTTACTTACAAGTCAAACAAAAAGCATATGGTCAAATCACCTATAGATTTCTAAGTTCAAAGGGGCATAACTCCTGGAAAAAATGTTTGATGAAAAATCCCCGACAATATGCACATCTACATATGATGTCCTTGCTACATACAAAGCTTCATGAAATTCTGTTGGATGGTTAAAGAGGACTTGTGCTTACAAGCATATGGTCAAAACACCTATAAATTTCTAANGGGCATAACTCCTGGAAAAAATGTAGGATGAAAAATCCCCGACAATATGCACATCTACATATGATGTCCTTGCTACATACAAAGTTTCATGAAATTCTGTTGAATGGTTAAAGAGGACTTGCACTTACAAGCATATGGTCAAAACACCTATAAATTTCTAAGTTCAAAGGGGCATAACTCCTGGGAAAATTGTACAATGAAAAATACCCGACAATATGCACATCTACATATGATGTCCTTGCTACATACAAAGTTTCATGAAATTCTGTTGCACGGTTACAGAGGAGTTGCCCTTACAAGATCTGGCAGCAGCCTGCCCGCCCAACCGCCGTACATCAGTGTTCAATAACTGGATTTCCCAATGGGAAAACCTGGTTAAATATGTCAGAAAACTGCATACAAACACACATAAATGGACATAGAGAAATCTATATTTTTTGTTTTATTTATACAAGTTGCTCATAAGCTTGTGAATTAATACAAATAATCTGTTATAGAAATATAAAATACAAACATTTTAAAATCCGGCGAAGAGGGTATAAGTGTGAGCTGGTTGTATTTCTGATTTATATGACTGGTTAGTAATGTTATATTTGAGGCCAAAAAAAGAAAAGGAATAAAACTCATATTTATAATTTTATTAACGTTAAAAATAAAAAATTTTATATCTATATTGTAGAGCATGATATGCAACATAGATAAGATTTCAAAGCAAGACATTCATTGCTAGGTTACAGCTATGTCAATTTCAGTTCTGAGTCTTAAATTCAATAACTATTGTAAATTTCTATTATTGTCATTATTTGATGCAGCTTTTTGGGTGAATGATTATTTAAAACATTATTTACACAAAATATGCAGTAAATGAATATTGAGTGAATAAAATGTGAAACTGTACATTACAAATGTCCTTTTGTAAAAAAATATACGCATGTGCTAAAAAATTTGTTGGAATTAGAACATAGCTTTGTTTCCAAAGCGAAAGAAGAGGGTCATATTAGAACTCCAATTACAATCATGCTTTGAAATAGAAGTGAAGTAAATGACATCAAGTACAATGGATGGACCATAATCATGCCCCAAATGGAAGTAAATCAGATGGTTCAAAAAACACTTTGAAATTGAAGTACTATGAGAAACATTGGTCGGTTATCTTCCTCCACCAAGTTAGTTTTGTATGGTTCAAAACGGTTCCAGGGGTTGAAACCCCCTTTTTTTCGGACAATCACATATTTTTTAATGAAAATCCTGAAGTTTTATTAAGAAATACCCTAAAATTTCGCTCCTCGCTCCCCTCAGCGAATTTTCCTTTCATTTCTAATTGGAACCCCCCCTTTTCAAATTGTCTGGATCAGCGCCTGGAAATGGTGTTTACCATATTGTACAATGGATGGTTCATGAATGGTCATGCTATAAAATACTGTTACTAAACATGTAATGGATAGTTCATGAATCATGCTTTGAAATGAAAGTGGTGTACTACAAGTGATATATGTAGTATAATGGACAGAGAATGACTCATGAATTGATATTAGTACCTGTGATTGTTTTTCTGCCTTTTCTAAAACTTCTTTTGATAATCTATCCCTTACTACTAAACATATAGCCTGAAATAGAAAATATAATTTACTAAATCAATGATGGTATTGAGCACATTCATCCAAGCAGTTCAAACATAGTTCATTAAATGCTTCGTTTGTATTTTTATGCCTCACCTACGGAAGAAGGGCCGCATATAGTGACCAAGGCTATGTGACCGTCCTTTTGTCCATCCCTCTCCAGTTAGGTTTACCCTAGATTTGAGTCTGTTTTCTTTGAAGGATGTACCTTATTATCATTAAACTTTATATAATTACTCATTAGGGTATAATTAAACAAAAATCATTATAAAAATATATCCATGCTGCCAACTTCATGCTTTACTGATCATCATATATAGCATTGTTCAAAATAGGCGGGGCATTGTGTTAGACACAAATTCTTGTTTGTATTCATTCACAAATGAGGGTGGGTCTTTAAAAATGACAGGTCCTGAGACATCTGTAATGACAATCAAAATGGAATTCTACTTTGGCAAGAAACTGATATGTAACTGAAAATTTTTGTCTTTTTATATGGCAGAGCTTATCTTTTTTATGTGCAGTTTTAGATGGACAAATTTAAATTCTGGTTTGTTTTGTATCTTTTTTACTCTTATTCTGACACCATTTACCAAATATAATACAATTACAATACATTCAGTTTTTCTCAGATGCCAAGAAAGTTTGTTACCAAAGAGCAAATTGTTTCTAGATTCAACCTCTTTCTTAGTTTGTTTGATATAATTCCTGTTCTTATGGGACAAAAATTATAGTGCTGTTGTAGGTGTAAAGGAGGAGTTTGCAGTCCATTTCATTAAAAAAAGTTTCCATTCATATCATGGTCTATCCATCAAGATATCAAATGTCTTTTATGGTAAAAAAAAATTCAAAAACTAATTAAAACCATGTATTTTGTTGAATCTAAACAAAATGAGCAATCTTTGTAAAGGACCTGCATTGATTACATCATTCCAAAACAGATTACTGGCAGTTAAATGTGTCAATAGTTTCAGAGCAAATGATGAAAATATAGTATCTATCCTTTCAAGTCATTGTTTATTATAGTTCTACTGTCTAAAGGGTTACAATTTAAAAGTTCTAGCTTTAGCCACAACCCTCGAGACAGTAGAACTAGGATAATCAAAGACTTGTAAATGATAGAATCTCTAATTCTGAAACTAATGTCATTTTCATGATTTTTAGTTTCTATCCTGTCATGAGTCTCTACAATCAATATTGGGACATCACCGGAAACGAAATTTACATTGTATGGAAATAAACAAAAACAAAGCTTTCATAGGTGATTCAAGAACAATAAACAGTGTATGCTTTGAGAAAATACTTGTTACATTGATTTTGACTCTATATAAGTGTCTCTAAGGTATATTTTGCTATTTGAAAATAAGTTTGTGACCTTTTAATATCCAATGAAATGGCGAGATCAAGTTTTGCACATGTTGGAGAATACTTTGATCTTCTATGGAATGAAATTGACGAGAACAGCATAAGAATTAGAGAAATAATGTTTTTCCCATAAGATCCAATGTTAAACTATGTTCTGTGCTGCCAGACAACTTTTTTGTCAAATCCAACCCAAATGATCAGTCTTTGTAGAGGACCTTAAATACAACAATCCAGTACAATTTAGTCAAATTTTCATCAATTTGATACAAATGTTGCTTTTCTCACATGTTCCAATGCTAAACTATGTTCTGCAATGGCAACCAGGTTATTTTCCAAAACCTGAATTGAGTAATTTTTGTAAAGGACCTTCCATACATCATTTTTGTAAAGTTTGGTTCAATTTGCTTCAGTGATTTCAGAGGAAATGCTGAAAATGTAAAAAAAATAATAGATGACAAACAGACGACAGATGCCAAGTGATGGGAATAGCTATCACTGACCCTTTGGGTCAGATGAGATAAAAAGTTGTATTAGGATACATACCTTAAGTTGTTCTAAATGGTCATTATAGGGAGGTACCTGTAGTATCATTGACAGTGAAGCTATTCCCGCTTTAAAATCTGGGTCATCAACTGTAACACATGAGAAACATGTAAGTATAACCTTGGATAAACATTGACAGTAAAGCTATACCTGCTTTAAAATCTGGGTCATCAACTGTAACACATGAGAAACATGCAAGTATAACCTGGGATATACAATGTACAAGAATTGCAACATATATATTTGCAAAATTTTGTACACATATACATGTATTTTTACTGACTTGTAACACATGATTTATACTTATTTAAGTCAACAATTCAGGTGATGTAGCACAATATTTGAAGGTCCAAGAAACAAATGGAATATCTGGAGAACTGATTTACTGATTATGGGGGACCTGTGATTTGTAAGAGCAGTGGCCATCAAAAATAAAATAAAGGGCTATGCCGAGCGCAGCATGATACGACCACAGCATGTCGAATACTGATATTTGAACAAGTGTAATTCAAAATGAGTTAGGACACAGTAAAGAGCTTGATACAGTAATTAAATGGACACAATAAAGAGCTTGAATCAGTTGCATTTTTAGCCACTTTGGCCCCTCTTGTTCGGAAACGGGAGAAGCTATGCCAAATTTGTTGACTTACTACTGAAAGCTAATATCAAGAAGAATCCAAAGAAAACAAGAGGCTCTCAAGAGCCTGTATCGCTCACCTGGACCATGGCTGTCATAAATAAAAGGCATTTCCAATAGGAAACACAAAATTTAACTGAATAATTTTTTTTCCCAAAATTACAGTCTTCTTATTTGGTTTCCATGGCAACCGAAAGCTCCACCATCCATTACAACCCATAACAGAACACCATTCAAAAAAAATTTGGGCAGGGGTTCCCCTTATAATCAAGGTAATACATGTTGCTGAAATTAATACATTCAGACCACAATTCAAATAAAAATTCAAAAATTTGGGCAGAGGTTCTAATTGGACTAGTAGTTTCTGAGAAGATCTTTGAGTGTATATTCCATAGGGTCCAATGCTAAAATTATGTTCCTGCTGGCGGCCATCTTGGATGAGGTACGGACCTGCCGGATACATTTTTTGGAAGGGACCATCTAAGGAACATTGTGACTAAGTTTGGTTATAATTGGACTGGTAGTTTCTGACAAGAAAATCTTTGAATGTCCTTCCCATAGGGTCCAATGTTAAAACTATGTTCCCCACTGGTGGCCATCTTTGATTAGGTACAGACCTGCCAGATACCTTTTTTGGAAGGGACAATTAGGACCATTGTGACTAAGTTTGGTTATAATTGGACTGGTAGTTTCTGAGAAGATGATCTTTGAATGTCTTTTCCATAGGGTCCAATGTTAAAACTATGTTCCCCGCTGGCGGCCATCTTGGATGAGGTATGGACCTGCCGGATACCTTTTTTGGATGGGACCATCTAAGAACCATTGTGACTAAGTTTGGTTATAATTGGGCTGGTAGTTTCTGAGAAGAAGATCTTTGAATGTGTTTTCCCATGGGGTCCAATGTTAAAACTATGTTCCCCACTGGCGGCCATCTTGGATTAGGTACAGACATGCCGGATACAATTTTTAAAGGGGACCACCCAAGGACTATTGTGACCAAGTTTGGTTCCAATTGGCCCAGTGTTTTCAGAGGAGAAGATCTTTGAATGAAAAGTTTACGCCGGACGGACGGACGACGGATGCCAAGTGATGGCAAAAGCTCACCCTGGCATAGCCAGGTGAGCTAAAAATCTGATAGAAATCCGATGAATAATAAGGATTTCACATATTTCGAAGATTTGCAGTTTTGGCCCCTTTGACCCCTTGTAGCTCAGAAACGGTAAGAGCTACGCAAAATCCATTGGCATACTACTGAAAGCTTATATCAAGAGGAATTGAAAGAAAAAAATCCCATCGAAATCCGATGAAAATAAAGATTTCACATATTTAGAAAATTTGCAATTTTGGCCCCTTTGACCCCTTGTAGCTCGGAAACGGTAAGAGCTACACTAAATCTGTTGACATATAACTGAAAGCTTATATCAAGAGGAATTCAAAGAAAAAAATCCCATCAAAATCCGATAAAAATTAAAAATTTAAGTTATTCCCGAATTTGCAATTTTGCCCCGTTTGGCCCTCATAGCTTGGAAATGAAACAAGTTACAAAAAAAATAATAGTTGAGCACTATAATAATTTTTCATAAGGAATCTAATGAAAAAAACTGGATCAAAATCGGACAAAAAATGAAAAAATAGATTTTTTAGATTTTCCCCTTTTGGGACCCATTTATCTCATTAACGGTACATGTGACATGAAATCCATAGGAATACGTCCAATTAGAAATTTCCTTAGGAACACACTCAAAGAAACCCCATCAAAATCGGATGAATAATAAATATTCTACAGCCCAATATATGAAAACACCTAATTTGGCCCTTTTTGGCCCTTTTTAAAAAAAAACTGTGGGGCCACAATACCCAAAACCAATCCCAACCTTTCTTTTGTGACAAGGAACATTACGTTAAAATTTCATAAGGATTGATCAACTAGAACTGAAGTTATCGCATGGAAACGAAGAGTCTACAGACGCCGCCGACGACGACGCCGACAACGCCGCCAGTATCATACCAATATACGACCTCAAAAATTTTTTTGCAGTCGTATAAAAAGTGGACATGTTACAAAAATGATACACTTCTAGAAGATGCCTTAAACATGAGCTTGTAAATTAAAGAAACAGCTGTCAGTGTAATTCTGAATACATTTTTGTGTTACTTACAGTCTAAATTATCTAGAGGATTTGTTGAGGTCCCTGGTGGTGCTTTGCTGTCTGCTACTGTCTTTGGTGTTACATTTTTATTTTCTTCCACTGAAACAATCGGTATGTAATATGAATACTAGTATATGACTGTATAAGGGACATATAATAGATATATATAATATATATATTATCTATATGTCGACTCTGATGTATGTTATACAATAAGAACCAACAAATACTTAAATTTCTGATGAAAAATCAGGTAGATATATGCGCCTTAAATGTAATCATTTGTAAAATATAAATATACCACCCAAAAACCACCTGTAAATTATTCTATTCTATTCTTTTCTGACCTCTAACATATTTTTTATATGGGTCCCTGTTGTTCATTTGTATGTGTATTTCTTTTCTGTGTTGTCTTTGTATCTTTATGTTTTCGGTGTTGTATTGTCTTTGGATTGTTCTTTTTGGACTGACGGTTCAGTTCTTGCTTACTAACAATATGGTCATTGTGTATATAAATTGAAAAAGATTATGGAATCCTTGTTGGAAGTTTTAAGAATGAATGCATTACAATTTTATGTGCATGTATATTGAAAATACATTGTTCAATGTTAAATATGTTAAATACATACAAAAGTAGACATATTACAAATTTATTTTTTGCACAATTTATTTTTAAAATTTCTTGTCGCAACAAAATTGAAATACTTCTAAATATTGAGTTAAACATCAGTCAATCAATGAAATACTAAGTAAATATCATATTCAAATCATAATCTTTCAATCAATGAAATAAAAATTACCATTATCACCATATTCTAATCTAACCGAATACCCCAACATCCAATCAACCAATAGGATCCTCTGTGATTGTTGGTATGGACACCCTAGATCATCTAAATACAATTGAAATGATTTTGTCCAATCGCTACTGGTCATGTTCCGTAACCCAGCACGATCTTCTATTTTGTAGTGCCTAATCTTCTGATCTTCAAGCCACAATACAAAGTTCCTGAAGTAATTCTCATCTATGAAAAAAAACAAACCTTTTAGCCATTTCTTACACTTAAATGGTTAATTTATTATATGAATACAGGCCTCATGGTGACTTTAAGATAAAGAACTACAATAAAAGCGTTATTCCGTTGCTTGTTTTTACCATAAGATTTCGACTAATTGGCATTAACTCCATATAATGTCATTGATTATATAATTTTAAATCACTCGAACTTTATGGAATAGAAAGTATTGTGTTATTTTTGAATTACTAGTTCTAAACTTAGGTAATCAATAATTACTGACTTGATCTCTTTATCAATGTTTATGGCACATATTCAAAGTGACAAAATTTTTCCTTGATACTGACATATCATCCAAGATGTATACATGAATTCACACTCGGCATTTTGTCTCCGAATGACCTCATAACCTTTAGACGTCATAGAACAATCAAGATTTTAATTATGACATCATATTTTACTTTTGTGATGTAGAAATTGTGGGAACCTGTGTGAGATAAAAAGCAATGGAGGACCAAAGTGTAAATATGTCTATTCATAAGCAATGTAAAATAATCTTACCATATAAATGAGATATAAACTCAAGACATAAATTTGAATGTACATCAATCAAACAAAAATGTAGGTCAAAGCTTTGTGATGTATTATGTTTAGACACTGACCTATACTTTTCCACATGTATTCATATGCAAGATTAAGTAATCGTTACATAAACAGTAACTGATACACATGTATATGAAATTGGATGTTAACTAGAATTTAAGTCAAACAAGCTGAAAATGTAGGTCAAAGACCTTATTCTGCCTGGATGCTGACCAACCATTATAGAGATAGGAAAAAGAAGGGAAACGGGGAATGTGTCAAAGAGACAAAGACCCAAAGGGGAGTAATAACAACTCAAAGCCACCATAAGATCTTCAATGAACGGTGAGAAAGCCCCACACCCAACGGCAGGTCAGAGTCGGCCCCTGAACAAAGAGCAATCAAGTCCAGCGAAATAAACATCTATAGACATAAAGTAAACTAACTAGAAAAAGGACAAGACACACAAAGGCTTAATAAATTCCTGACTTAGGACAGGTGCAAACCTGCTGCGGCGGGGTTAAACTAGTTTTATTGGATCCAAACCTCCCCCCTACAGCCAATGTGATACATCAAAAAACAATTGTAACAACAGTAAAATTCAGTTGGCAACAGGACTGAGTCAATTGTGAAAAATGAAACTAAAAGAACTAAATATACGGACAAAAACATGAAATCACAAGAGACTACTAACAGTTAATTGACATGCAAGCTCCAGACCCATCACCAACTGACAAAGTAAGTTATGTACCCTCAGTATACAGCTTCCACCAAGATCCCTTCCTGTGAGGAGTTTAGCATAATGATTTCATGTATATACCGGAATACATAACCTATGTCCATGCGATACAGATTTTAGAAATTTAGAATGTGTTTAATTAAATTGCAAAGACCCTATCAAAAAATCAATGTTAATACCAAAGAAGGCCATACGTAATGACTTGACGACAATACCGTAATTATAACCCTTATGAATTAGACGATTTAAAGGTTTTATAAGTTTGTTAGGCGAGTTTAAGTATTTTTTACTCTTATGTAAAACATTACCGTAAAATAAGGGATGTGAAATACCAGCCTTGATTAGATGTTTACAGGTTGTATTGTATTTATGAACTAAGTCTTTATATCGATGATAAAATTTAGTAAAGGTTTTAACTAGTTTGTGATAACGAAAACCCTGATGTAATAGTTTTCCAGTTATGAAAAGATTCCGTTCATTAAAATCGCAAACGTTATTACATACTCGAGCAAATCGAACAAGTTGAGATATGTAAACACCATATGATGGCACTAATGGAACATCGCCATCCAGAAATGGATAATTAACTATGGGAAAAGAAAAATCATCCCTTTTATCATAAATTTTAGTATCTAATTTACCATTTGTTATATCAAAATTGATGTCTAAGAACGGACAATGATGATTATCAGAATTGGCTTTATTCAAAGTAAGTTCTTTAGGGTAGATGTCCTTATAATACGTATTGAAGTCGTCATTATTTAAAGTTAAAATATCATCCAAATATCCGAAAGTGTTGTTAAACTTTTCAATTAAATGCTGTTTAGATGGGTCTTTGCTGATGTTGGCCATAAACTGAGATTCGTAGCAGTACAAAAAAAGGTCCGCTATAAGTGCATGCATTTGCAAGGCTAGGGGATATTACCCTATAATGTAAACAACTGTTCCATATGCATATGCCAAATAGGTACAACAATGTTGTAATGTATACAAACAATTTTCACACTCAAATGAACCTTATTCATTCTGTTAATGCCCAACATTTGTACACTCAAATGAACCTTATTCATTCTGTTAATGACCAACATTTGTACACTCAAATGAACCTTATTCATTCTGTTAATGCCCAACATTTGTACACTCCTATGAACCTTATTCATTCTGCTAATGACCAACATTTATACACTCAAATGAACCTTATTCATACTGTTAATGCCCAACATTTGTACACTCAAATGAACCTTATTCATTCTGTTAATGACCAACATTTGTACACTCAAATGAACCTTATTCATTCTGTTAATACCCAACATTTGTACACTCCTATGAACCTTATTCATTCTGTTAATGACCAACATTTNGTAATAGTTTTCCAGTTATGAAAAGATTCCGTTCATTAAAATCGCAAACGTTATTACATACTCGAGCAAATCGAACAAGTTGAGATATGTAAACACCATATGATGGCACTAATGGAACATCGCCATCCAGAAATGGATAATTAACTATGGGAAAAGAAAAATCATCCCTTTTATCATAAATTTTAGTATCAAATGAACCTTATTCATTCTGTTAATGTCCAACATTTGTACACTCAAATGAACCTTATTCATTATGTTAATGACCAACATTTGTACACTCATGAACCTTATTCATTCTGTTGGTAATGCCCAACATTTGTACTCTCAAATGAACCTTATTCATTCTGTTAATGACCAACATTCGTACACTCAAATGAACCTTATTCATTCTGTTAATGACCAACATTTGTACACTCAAATGAACCTTATTCATTCTGTTAATGACCAACATTTATACACTCAAATGAACCTTATTCTTTCTGTTAATGACCAAAATTTGTACACCCAAATGAACCTTATTCTTTCTGTTAATGATCAAGACAATATGAGAATGTAATCTTCTGAGAAGTTTGGTGTCAGTCTACATTAACTTTGTTCTTTTAGCTGCTCTTTATGAAACATGACGTACATCACAACAACAATGTAATGAATGACAACCCTAGAGAACTTATTAACTGCAATGGAAGTGAAAAGAAGATAGTAGATTCAGAGAAAGTATGGGCAAAAATATAATGCTGGATTATGCCAAAGTAAGTATGGGCAAAATATAATGCTGGATTACACCAAAAAGTAAGTATGGACAAAATGTAATGCTGGATTATACCAAAAGTAAGTATGGACAAAATATAATGCTGGATTACACCAAAAGTAAGTATGGGCAAAATATAATGCTGGATTACACCAAAAGTAAGTATGGGCAAAATATAATGCTGGATTACACCAAAAGTAAGTCTGGGCAAAATATTGTAAAGTCGGACTAGATTGTTGTTCAATGCATTATTTAATGTGCATTATTTATGTGTGAATTAAGACGAATGAGTACGAGTGGTGTATGAACATGTATTTACTCCATATCTGTGTATTTTTGAAAGTTGTAATGAGCATGACGAGTGTACCTGTACGAGTACTTGTATGAGCTGTTGAGGGTAGAATGTGCACATTGGCGAGTGAGANAATGCTGGATTACACCAAAAGTAAGTATGGGCAAAATATAATGCTGGATTACACCAAAAGTAAGTATGGGCAATTGTGTAATAAATCTTTTAAAACTTATCAAAAACAATTAAATCTGCTAACTTGTAAAAGTGTAATTTTTGCCCCCTGTTGACCTCTCGTACATTTTTGTAGCTCAAAATAGTTAGAAATCAGAAATTATAGAAAATTCATCAGAGGTTCACTAGATGGACACAATGAGGAGCCTGACATAGTAATTAGCTAAAGACAAACTAGGGAACATAAAAATTAGCCCTTTTGATCCTAGAAAGCTCAGAAACTGTAAGAGTAATGCTAAATCTGTTGACATACTACTGACACGGCTTATATTAAGATGAATCCAAAGAAAAAACTAATCTAAAATCTGATTAAAAATAACACATTCAAAAATTGAAATTTTTGCCCTTTTGACCCCTAATAGTTTGGAAAAGGTAAGAGATATGCCACATCTATTGACACACTACTGAAGCTTACAACAAGAGGATTCTAAAGGAAACAAGAATAGAATTCCTGGGTCCCCCACCACTCAAGAAATATACTAGTATACTGTATATGAAATTGCAATATTTTCAAACATTCAGGGCTGTCCAGAATTAAATATGAGGGGATATATAAGTATTGACCACGGCTGATGTTCAAACTTGACCAAGGTTAAGTGGTATTTACATTTGGTATAAAATTCACGAAAATCTGTCAAAATTTGTAGCCAAAAGAGCGCTTACAAGGTCAATATTAGGATACAATGGAGTCATTATTTTGGTCAAAGTCCCATAACTCCGTCAAAAAGTCTCGACCAAAGCTGATCTTCAAACTTGACTTAGTAATTAGTGGTATAGACATTTGGTATAAATTTCATGAGAATCCTTCAAAATTTGTAGGCATGAGAGTGCTTACAAGGTCAATTTTGGATAAAATGGAGTCATGATTTTGGTCAAAGTCCCATAACTCCGTCAAAAAGTAGCGACCAAGGCTGATTTTCAAAATTGACCATAGTATTAGTGGTATAAACATTTGGTATAAATTTCAAGAGAATCTGTCAAAATTTGAAGGCATGAGAGTGCTTACAAGGTCAATATTTGGCTAATATGGTGTCATTATTTTGGTCAAAGTCCCATAACTCCGTCAAAAAGTCTCGACAAAAGCTAATTTTCGAACTTGACTGAAGTATTAGTGGTATAAACATTTGGTATAATTTTCATGAGAATCCATCAAAATTTGTAGGCATGAGAGGCTTGAGAGCGCTTACAAGCTCAATTGTTGGCTGAAATGGTGTCGTTATTTTGGTCAAAGTCCCATAACTCCGTCAAAAAGTATTGCCCGAGACTGATTTTCGAACTTGACCAAGGTATTAGTGGTATAAACATTTGGTGAGCATTTCATGAAAATACATCAAAATTTGTAGGCATGAAAGCGCTTACAAGGTCAATTTTTGGCTAAAACGGTGTCGATATTTTGGTCAAAGTCCCATAACTCCATCAAAAAGTATCAACTAAGGCTGATATTAAAACTTGACTGAGGTATTAGTGGTATAAACATTTGGTATAAATTTCATGAAAATCTTTCAAAATTTGTAGACATGAGAGCGCTTACAAGGTCAATTTTTGGATAAAAAGGAGTCTTGATTTCGGTCCAAGTCCCATAACTCCGTCAAAAAGTATAGACCCACTCTGATTTTCAAACATGACCAAGGTATTAGTAACATAAACAATTGGTATAAATTTCCTGAGAATCTGTCAAAATTTGTAGGCATGAGAGCGCTTACAAGAAAGTGTGACGGATGGACGGACGGACACACGGACGCCCGGCATTTCTATGTACCCGCTCTGTGTTGCGGTGGGGGACAAAAATCCCATGGAAATCCGATTAAAACTAAAAAGTTTACACAGTCTTTGCCAAAAACTTTTTCATTCACTAGCCCTGAGGGGCTAGTAAGGTCCCATGTTGTACTAGCCCGAACTCTAATTCACTAGCCCTTATAGAAGATTCTTTGTTAATAAGGTACAATTTTAACTAGCCCACCGGGCTAGTGACTTCAAAATTCTACCAGCCGGAGACTGATTTTACTAGTCTCAGGCGTAGGGCTAGTGGCTAAAGGCACAGACTGTTTACATATTCTGAAAAATTGCAATTTTGGCCCTATTACCCCTTATATCTCAGGTAAGAGATACCAAAATCCATTGGCACACTATCAAAAGCTTAAAACAAAAGGAATCCAAAGAAAAAACTCCCATAGAAATTGGATGAGAAATTAAGATTTTAAATATTTTGGAAATTTGCCATTTTGGTCCCTTTGACCCCTAATAGCTCGGAAACTGTTAGAGTGTCGAAAAATCTGTTGCAATAACACTTAAAGCTCACAACAAGAGGAATCTTAAGGAAAAACTCCCATCAATATTCGATGAAAAATAAACAAGAAGCGGGAGCTGTCGCAAACAACAGCTAATCCCCTCGCCAGGTAAGTGAGAACCGAACCATCAATCCAAAACGAATAATCCAAGGACAATGGCAAAATCGGAAACAAAAAAGAAACAGAGACACAACACGTGTACAGCACAAAAAAGAAAAATGAAGACACACACACACACAAAGATGAACAACACGGACCCAATAAAAAACCATTGGTGAGATCAGGTGCATCGGTAGAGTAAGCATCTCCTGCTTCTTATAAGACAACCGCCGTGTTGAACATGTCAAATCTGGTAGTAAAGTCAAATCCTGTACTGGAGACAACAAATAAGCTTTAAAGGGAAAGATCTATTGTCATCTGGGAAACAGATATCCCATAGCAATCCACAAGATGGTGATGTCGACCGTAAAATAATAACCCTAATATAATTTAAAGATGTATGAATGTTGAAGGAACATCCACAGAACATTAAGACCATTGATGTGTAACATGTAGTTTCTCAGATATGAACCTTAATGCAAACTTTAACCGGAGTCATTGAAGCATAAAATGTAGTTCAGAGTGACCTAATTATCATCTGAAGCAGCATCACTCTCCAAGACACATCAACTGTCCAAAGCTGATTAATGTGCTAAATGTAGTTTCTCACATATGAACCTTAACGCAAACTATAATCAGAGTCATTGAAGCATAAAATGTAGGTCAGGGTGACCCAATTATCATCTGAAGCAGTACCAATCTCCAAGACAAATCCACTGACCACAGATCATTGATGTGCTACATGTAGTTTCTCAGATATCTGTTTTCCATTCCTGTTTCGAGGTGGTTACATCGATCACCTTTATTTTCAGAACAACCACCCTTCACTTGAGGCAGATGGTTTGCTTTATATTAGGGTCCAGAAAATTTATACTGATATATAAATACCAAAGCCTTGTAATTGTGTAAAACTACACTTTTACAAGAGTCCAGAGTCATTGAAGCATAAAATGTAGGTCAGGGTGACCTTATTACATTGTATCATCTGAAATAGCATCACTCTCCAAGATGCATAAAGAACAGGAGAGCCAAAAAGCAGAGTGTTTTCTTGAAAGTTATTTGGAAAGGAATGAATAAAATGTGTCATTTCTCAATTGAGTATAAGTAAAAAGTGCAAAATATATTCAATTTTACTTCATATGCTATTTGGGGAGTCATTTAGATATAAGTTGTGCACATACAGGAAGATTGGACAGTTTATTTGTACATTGTAGTTGGGCACAGCACCAGGCCTAGCTATTGAACCATAGCTTTTTATGGTCTTGTGCTTATATTTTGATAGTCACAGAACATACAGTACAGCCAGAGACTTACTGTGATAGACATATGACCCTGCTTAGTGAAATGTGTATATATTATTTCCTGCTTGACCTATACATGTAGACATGATTTCTTTTGCATTCAAAGTGATGTATGTTGCAAGGCCTTCACAGATGTAAATAAAGATTAAAAGGAAAATGGATAAATTTTAAAATATCATGAAAAATTATTGATCATTAGCCCATTATTATACCAAAATATAATATTTACGGTTCGGCAGCTACACCTGACCCATGACCATGTACATGTAATTGATGTGAATCCTGCGAGAAATGTAGATTTTCCCCCAAAAAATTTAAATGTTCCGTGCCTTAGCACTGTTTGTTTTTGTAGGACATGCTTGCCAATATATATACATTGTCATTCCATCATTGTACATACATGTATCTAGATGTCAATTTTTTTCCATATTTTGTTGTCTAACCATTTCTGACAAAAAATATCTATTTTTCATTCAGGCCAAAAAAAAATTATGTGTGTCTACGGTAGTCTGACTGACCCTATTTTTTAGATGCCGACCCTAGAACTTTTTATTGATTCTCATTAAAAAAAAGTTCAATATTATTATCAACCGACCCTATTTTGATACAGGCCTCTGTAAATTGATAAGTTTATCTAGCTAGTAACATGCTTCCGCTGGTACCGAAAGTTAATAAAATAGACATTTAAACTTTTTATTTGGTTCAAAAGACATTCAAAGAGATAAAAATCAAGAAATATGCCAAGTTTCTTCCAAAACACAATGCAAATGGCAGCACTTCCGGTTTGTAGGTTTGTCGGAACCGACTTGGGAATGACCAGAAAAAAAAAAAAGAAAAGATTCCCAACCTATCAACCCTAATTTTTTTCAGCAGACTACAGTAAACACACATATTTTTTTTTGGCCTTATCTTTTGTTTTTGTCAAGGAAGTGCATACCTGAGTTGTATTCAGGTAGTAGATACAGTACAGCCAGAGACTTCCCATGATAAATCACTGTGATAGACATATCACTCTAAATTTTTAAATGAATAGATCTTTTTTCCCGATTAATCTATCCACATAATTTCTTTTGCATGTCAAGTGGTAGATTGCATCACTCTAAATGCAAAAGAATGCATGCTGATAGATCAAACAGGAAATAAAATATACACATTTCACTAAGCAGAGTGATAGGTCTATCACAGTGATTCATCACGGTAAGTCTCTGGCTGTACTGTATATAGCCAGTAAAATCAACTGTGCTAACGGAATATTTCTTTAGCTCAATTGGTAGCGAAGCTGGTTACGAAGCAAAAGGTCCAGTGTTTGATACTTGGACAAAGAGGCACTGGTAGTAAAAATGCTGACTTTCAGTAGGGAACACGCTCTCCTGTCACATTTGCGCTCAAACTAGAACCAGAAAACTAGCAAGGTACTGGAAGTTGTGGTGTGTGAAGAGTCTACATACGCAGGGATTAAGATTAACGGTCGCCCAGTCGCAAATGCGACCAAAATTTATGGTGGGCGACTTTTGTTTTATGTCCCTGTCGCCCAACTGGCTACCAAAAAATTCCTGGTCAAGTTGGACTTTTTCGTGAGATGTGCTAAATATAACTAATTTTTCCCAGACTATCTAAAAATATAATTTACACTGTGTAATGCTTTGAGTTTTTCATAGTCCTCATGTAATAAAATACGATAACTTTCGAACGACGAGACAGGAAGTCGATAACGCATAATGTTTGGCTTTTCCATTAATTGCGTGATAGGGAGTGAAGGGAACAAATGGAATAGCCAGTTTATAATGACTTAGTTTTCCCTTCTTCTTTCTTATAGATTTCGATGTCGTGTTTTTGTTTAAAGGGTAAAGGGGTTTTTACGAACGAAATGTACCGAAACGCTAGTCCATGTTTCCATTCTTAAAAATTATTAAATAAAACCGTGTATTGATTTTTAGCTGTGGGTTCTCCAATTCTGGAGGGAATAATAATAGCAATTTCCGGTTTAAAGCTATTTATACTTTGTAAACATGTGGCAATGGGTCAAGGATGTCAGTGAACCAAAGTCAACCGTTGAACGTAAATCAAACGAGGAAAAACTTGAATATTTCAAGGATATTCAGAGGATGAAGATGATGTGTTTTTCAACCTTTTGGACTTCACCAGTGACTGGTTCATTAAAGGAAATTTAAATTCAATCACTTCCTAATTTTCTGATTTCTATATAAAACTAAAAATAAAGTGGATTTTATTTGAGTTTTGCAGATGGCAATTTTGTGACCTATTAATGTCTTTTTAAGTGCAAATAAAAAAACTGCTTAAAAACCACAAACCAAAACATATAAGCTGATAAAGTGAGAATCATCCAAACCATCAGTTAATCGAAAAAGAATAATCCAAAGGCAATGACAACACTGGAAGCACAAAGATGCAGAGACATCAGACACAAAAAAAAAACAAATTACATTCAAGGCCTTCAGTCTATATCAACAAAAGAAAATGAAAATTAATCACATAAGGGATATGGAGTAAATTCACATGACAGAGTCTCTACAAATACATGGTTAAAAAAGAATCAGATCAACGCTTTTATTTTTGTTCATCATCTTGAAGTCACCACGAGTTAGCCTAGGGTTGTCTCCTTGTAAAGTTGGGCTCCTAAATTTTAAGTTGGGCCCTAACTCTCTCAGTAGTAGTAGCCCAGCTGGCTCCTGGAGAAAAAAAATAAAGCATATTCCCTGATACGGCAAGTATGATGACTCTTGGTGGAGGAAATGTCATGGAGATGCATACCTAAGTGGTACATTTGTGTATATAAGCCAGACATTCTGGCCTTACAACCAATCCATCCTTGCCTATCCCACCCCGTTTCCTAAAATAAGGATAGACCAAGGCCAGATTATATTGACCAAGCACAGGGAATCCCTGTGGACCAAGGCCGGATTGTCATAGGGCCAGATGATTTCGAATAAAAATTTTCTTTAGCCCATTTGGTACCGAGCCTTGCTATGAAGCAAAAGGTAAAGGGTTCGAACACGGACGAGAAGGCACAGTTAGTACATGTACTAAGGAACATGCTCTCCGTTTACATTTGTATATTAGGAATGTACCTTCAGTATTGAATGAATCCGGTTGGGGATAATCTAGTGCTAAAAGCTTTCGTTTAAACATCTTAAGCTATTTGTTTCTTTCAATGCAAAATTTTTGCTCAAAATTTCGCAAACAGCAAACGTGACAGTTCCAATCGGAAGTGGATATAAATTATTCCCCTTTGAAGAATGACATAAAAACGGGACTACAAAAACCGGAAAGTTTATTTCACAGAAAGTGCTAAACCTGAATATGACTATAGATTGTTGTCAAATTACTGTTGGAAATCATGGAATAATGGGTTTTCATGGGTTTCTTAAAAATGAGGGGGGGGAACTGAAAAGAATACTAGGAGTATTTCTGTACAAAGATTTTTTTTGTTTTTTGCCGTTTCGATTTTTTAAGGGAGTATATGAGTGTCAAAAAATTTGTTATTAGAATGAATCTTTTGCGTTTTGTTTTGAAAATCTTTGCTAGAGAAACAACATGAGCAAAAAATTTTGTAAACAATTCATATTAGAATTTTTTATATTTAAGACGTCAAAATTTTGGCGGGAAACGGTTCTCTCGACTCTCTTTCAGTTTCCATAATATACTTATATGCGAATATAATTGAAAAGTGACCATAATTTGTGCATCGTCTATTTTATGCAATTTGAAATCACCCATGACAAAGTTAAATAGGATCCATGTGTAAAAACATTTAACTCTGTTTTAATGGATAACTGAACCCATGCAAGGATATTGAATGCTTGTGAAAACTTAAGCTTGTACTCTCGTTATATAGGTCTGCTTTGACTTGAAAAGTACGTATTCAGTTTTTAAAGGTTAAATGTCAGCAAGGACGTATATTGAGGTATTCAACGGTATCTAAATATAGATCATTAATGTCAGAAAATACATAAAAATGGTAAGAAAGTCTTTTATATAACCAGTTGATAACCGTATCATGGTTTTAAAATATTCAAATATCCGTTTCTGAAGCAGCTTATTGTATGACAGCGGTAGATACAAGTTAACTCAAAGTTTAATAAATCATCAACGATAAAAACAAAAGCTTTGAATGCTGGTTAGTATGTATTCTTGTTCATGTCTAAACAAAATTGATGGGGTTTCATGGAACACTTGTGTTGCTTAAATTACAGATGGGCAGTTTTGGCTTACTTGTGAACCTCATAAGATGCACAATCCTGACAGCGAAACCTGGTTTTACTGAGAAAACCGGGTTTCTCTGAGGAAAACTCATCTTCGCAGGAGGAAACTTTGGTTTAGCTGTAGAGTTGGGGTTTGTATGCATTCTTACAAGGAAACCCACTTCAAGTTGCTACAGGAAAGTCATGTACAGATAGGTTTCCTGACAGCAAAACCTTGTTTAACAGAAGAAAACCGAGTTTCTCTGAGGGAAACTCGCATTTGCTACAGGAAACTTTGGTCAGTAGCTTCAGAAACTAATTGAATGCTGAGCTTTGTTTGTCTTGTATGTATTTCTATGAGAAAAACTCATATTTGCATTAGGTAAGTCGAGTTTAGTCCCGGAAACCTAGGTTTCTAGACATCAGAACTTTTGTCTGAGAGAAACCGGATTTTTCTCCAGTGTAGTTGATTTCGCTTGTCATCTATACCTGCCGCCAGTTTTGATTTTGTCGAAATTTTTAGGTGGTGGCTAACAGGCAAAACTTATTTCCTTATTCGTGAATTAGACATAAAACCGTTGCATTAAAACGTAAGGGTAAGAAAATTCATTTTAAGTTTCGACGACTTATTTTGATATTTTACCTATTTGCGTACTAGTGAGATATTATTGTTATATGATTGTTGACATTTATTTCTAGTGTAATTAAAAAATATTGTAAAATCCACCAAGAAATAGTAATACACCGACCACGAAGAGCATAATCCTGACACGCTCTGTTTTTAAAGTGTCCAACATCATGTTATATTTCTTTTTTGGTTGTTCTACCTTTTATGAATTTTGGCATGAATATCTATATATTTTGCCGTATGATTCCCCGCACTTTCGAATGAAAGTTCGGGGATATTGTCATTGGCCTCGTCCGTCCGTCCGTCCGTCCGTCACAGATCCTTGCGACGCGAACTCCTCTGACATTTTTGGATTTAGGGTTTTAATTTTGTTATACAACTGTTGCATATATGCTGCAGATGCGCAATAAGCTTTCGGATTTTTGATATTGGTCTTGGTGCAAACAAGAGACCCCAAGATGTCCATTTTGACACATGTGGCATGCGACGCGAACTCCTCCTACATTTTTGGATTTAGGGTTTTAATTTTGTTGTAGAATTGTTGCATATGGTCTGTAGATGCGCAATAAGCTTTCGGATTTTTTATATTTATATTGATGCAAACAAGAGGCCCAAAGATGTCGATTTGACAAAGACCACAAAATGTGGGTTGTGAAACATATTGCATGCGACGCAAACTCATCCTACATTTTTGGATTTATGGATTTAATTTTGTTGCAGAATTGTTGCATATAGTCTGTAGATACGAAATAAGCTTTCAGAATTTTGATTCCGGTTCCAACTTTGGTAAATTTCCTGAAAATGTCAAAGACTGATATTTTTGGACATTTTGGCATATAATCTTTAATTTTGGCAAATATTTGGAAAAAAATAAAAGTTCTGAAATCTTAGAATTCAAAAATGTGATTCCAATTTTGGTAAATATCCTGAAAGTCTCAAAGACCACTTATTTTTTGGAAATCTACCTAGCAACCATACTTTTAGCATTTGTTTTGATAAGGTTAATCATTTTCACCAATTCGATTTCAAAAATTTGGTAAATTTCCTGAAAGTGTCAAAGACCACTTATTTTTTGGAATTCTACCTAGCAACAATACTGTTAGGATTTGTTTCCATTAGGGTAATCATTTTCACCAATTGAATTTCAAAAATATTTGATTCTAATTTTGGTAAATTTCCTGAAAGTCTCAAAGACCACTTATTTTTTGGAATTCTACACTGAAACCATAGTTAAAAATATTGTTACAATTAGAAGAAACATTCCACCAATTTGATTTCCAAAATATATGATTCCAAGTTTGATAAAATTCCTGAAAGTCTCAAAGGCTACTTATTTTTTGGAATTCTGCCTAAAAACCATATATTCTTTAAGTTCTTATGGTAAAAATAGTGACTGTCAATAGTTTAATTTAAAAAATGTTAAGAAAAATTATACCCAGGGTCTATAGCTGTTTTCTGTGTCAAACAGGGGTTGCGGTGATCACTGTCGTTTCCGACAGTCATTACTCTAGTTTTATTATTTTTTTGTTGTTGATATTTTGCGTTTAACCCATATCGGGCGTTACCACGTGAAGGTATAACGTCACAATAAACGCCTTCCTTATGAAACAATATGGCAGAATATATTCAACCATTAGTGCTGACTAATTATCAAAATGGTAACTGCGATTTTTGTAAACAAAGAGACGTAAAGGTTAAACCGTTAAATTGTAAACGACATTTTTACTGTAGAACATGTTCCGAATTTTCACCTAAATTTCTCAGAAAAGATTTTCATTGTCGAACATGTTCTGAACGATGTCGGCAGCTAGCAGAAGAACATTTACAAGAAGTTGATAATTTTCTCGACACCGAGACAGGTGGAAGATGTAAAGATGTCACTGTAAGTGTCGATGGCGGAAATCTTATTACGTTATCTAAGGAAAATTCTCATGGTAAGTACTTTAGATAGATAGATAGATAGATAGATAGATAAAACTTTATTTGATTCGGCATATTATATAAATTTACAACATAAGCTCTAATGAGCTTTTTACCGAATACATAAAACATATAACTAACATTAAAACAACAAAGCATGCACATATAAAACAAAATTAACATCACATAAGACAGGCAATTTACCATAAAAGACAGTTCACAAGATGTAAGACAATGTACATATACCAGAGTTAAAACTTAAATAAGATAAGCACATCAAAGCACACATTTAGAGCAAAGCATTAAGCAATAATTAGCACTAAAACATAAAATAAGCGGTGATGCAGAGGTCCACATACAGCAGCACATATGGCAAAGAGTTTCAAGCTGTCTATGGACATCTGCATCAAAGAATCAAATTAAATAAACTATATAGCATAAGCAGAATTAAAAAAGGCACCAAGCGAAATTTTCAGCAAAGTTGTTACTTACATGCAGAACAGCGACAATCCATACCATTCCAGGACTGCATTAAGCTCTTGAATTGTGAAAAACTATTTTCAGTCCTGAAGTGGTCTGAGAGGCTGTTCCACAATGTAGCTGCTGCATATTTAAAAGATTTAATACCGTACCGTGTAGATTTCACCTGTGGAATATCCAAAATATACTTTAACACATATTAGACTTACAAAATATATGTCAGAAAACTTACCAGGGAGGGAGTTATTTCCGAAAAAATCGGAGATCATAGACGTTGACATAGTTGTATGGTGTTGTCATTAGGTTTGCGCTTATTTTGCACATATTTGATATGTTAAACAATATTTTCGACCTTATTCTATCATGTGTTTTCTCAAATAAATGTGACCGTGTAGTCAACAACAAAAGATATGTAACTAACAGAAACGTGGGATACAAAGATTAGTTCCAAAAGATGTAACTGACTTCGCATCGCTCAAACGTATTATTATTTCTTTTTAATTTTGCGACATAGTATGATGATGGTCCTTTACTAATGAATCGTATTTCAATCACAAAACCAAGATGGCCACCGTCGTTGGCCTGATCGTCATAATTGAAAGTTGGTATATTTACAATTTTTTACATTTTTCTCCAGAGTCCGATGATGACGATGATTTGACTGGTAATAACGATGAATGGGAGCACTTGCTACAGACATTAACAAAAGAGAAGGAACGGAAATTTGAAAAACCTGTTGTAAGGAAAAAACACAAACCAAGATTACAGCTTGTTCCGCGTGAGATGTCATTTATAAAATTAGTTCTACCATCAGCATACCAAAGATGCCAGGAAACAAGTCTCATGCCTGACAGCTTTGAAGACAGTAAAACGAAAAATGATTCTGAATTGGAGAAAGGTATGTTGTCTGAAGATGGAGATGAGACAAGTATAGATGCACAGACGCATCATGGACCATCACCAGAAGATTCCAAATCTAATATTCAGTCAAATTCTTCTGAAGAGGAAAGATGTACGTCACCAATTAAATGTAAGTCTTCACAACGAAGGTCAATGATTTTGGACAGATCCGATTAATTATTACTATTACTATATGATAGCTAATTGGAAGTGGCCATTTGCGTGAGTGGTATTAGCTGAAACAGTGATAATGACCGAGTCGAAGGCGAGGTCAGTATCTACATCGAAGTCAACACCACTGTTCATCGGGCACTATAAATTTCATGATAATGAACACTTTTTAAATAATCATTATTTTGATTTGAGGAAACAATGACCATTTTTTCACATTCTGCCTTCTAATTTAGAAACGTAAGAATGACATGTTAATATTTGTATGGTTTGTTGTCTTATGAATGGCATCCCATTGCATTTCAATATTTATATGCTGTGATCTACAGAGGTTACACCATAGCACCGGCATACTCGGTATTTACAAGCGCAAACCTTGAAACTTTTGAGACTCTCATACGGTGACAACCGATTGGCAATCATTAATAATGACTGACAAACCGGTATATCGTCTGTTAATGACTGGTACTGTAAAATAATAAATACCATCTGACTTCTTCAACAATTGAAAAGGGTTGTTTAGACAGAGATGAAATGATTCACAATATGTAGACCTGTGTGTTATGTGCCCAGAGACAATATATTTCTTATAATTAGAAATGTATTGTCCTTGATGTGATTTATAAACCATAATCCCTGATACAATATATAAACTATCGAGCAAAGATGTCGTCATCGAAACATGGATTATTTACAATAACCTATCAGAGAGTAACCATTTTTTGAATTTTGCGTTATATATTTGCACAAACATTTTTAGGCAGTTCCTATTTGTCCGGCTAACCGGAAGAATAGTGCTGGGACTATTTGCCCGGCTAACCGGGAGAAAGATAAATATAATCCACACACGTTTGAAAAATATGCACAGTTCCCTAAATTTATGCGGATCTGCATCGAGTCAACATAATACCCAAATTCCGCCTGAAACTGTAACTGCCCGTGGTAAACCCATTGAAGATTGCAAACATTATTTTTGGAATGTCCTTCCCATGACGAGGCTAGAGAAGAATTATCTTCGAAATTAGCCAGATACATTATCTCAATTTTGATACAACTTGTGTCCAATCACTTTCGCTACTTTTGCAAATAAACTTCATAATATGTTTAAACTAAGGGGGTTGGCACTTTTTCTTTTATTTGTAACTAAATATCCCGACCTCGATAAAGGTGTGAATAGTTACATATTCTGACGAACAGTTACATATTCTGACGTACAACGCATTGAAAATAAGTAGAGTTAACACCTAAAAAGAAAATGTTTAAAAAAACAATAATAATTTTGGACTTAAGTAGTTGAAAATAAATTTTCTGACCCGCAAAATTTCGAGAAAAAGTAGGGTATCTGGGCATGTAGTTCCTGCGTAGTAATGAAATACTAAAGAGTAGTGATTCGGTTATATTGAAATCTGATTACGCCAGTTAGGCGTGTAGGCATGTCGGCACGTCGGCACTTCATATGTCGGCAGGTCGGCAGTTCGTATGTCGCCCATCAGATGTCGGCAGGTCGGCACTTCATATATAGTGACAAATAGCCACTCTGTATTTGCAAGGCTTCCATTTTGAGATACTCGACATGAGCACTGACAGTCGGAAACGACACCTGCTTCCCTACCCAATAAAGTGACCCCCGCTCATGAGTCAATATTGTCTCTATTGCAAACTGGATGGTGTTTAATTCCAGACTTAGAAACATTTTTGCCAAATAAGTTTAAGTTATTTTTAGATTTTTTGTCGTTTGATCCTTTTGTTGTGCCGATCGGAAAGTATTGAAGTTTTTTCCTATTTCAAGACAAAACATTAATCGACACTGACTCGATAGTAAATTGCCGAGGCATCAAGATACAATTTGATTTACATTAATACCATGATTGATACTAACCATTTCCAAAATGCCAAGTTGTCTTTTAGTATGTATATATATCTTCGCAACTGATTCGTTTATGAAATAAGTTCCAAAGGAACATATTTCATAGCTCCCCTGGTGAAATAATCTCCAGTTGGACAGTATTTACTACTAACCAGACGGAATAAATCTCATAGATAATTATCAATAACATTTGTTCCATTTGGAACTTGTTTCACAGGATACTATTTTGGCATACATACTCAATATTAATTTCAAAATAGCAAAATACCGAAGTATGCGCATTTCGACAACTTATGTCTCATCAGTGCAGATCAAACCAAAACATTTGGAAGTCTATTAACCGAAAGACGTGTGAAAGCTGATAGAGAACGAATAACCAAAAGGATCCAAATCAGAAAGCTATCATTAAGCCTGCATCCTTCGCATGTCTTTTTTTCAATATATATCTTTTTGATTATTTTTTAATATACTTTATTCTGAACAAAAATCGGGTTCCAGTTATTTTTTATAAACCACTTAAAGTTAAAAAAGTTAATACATTTAGTTCTCCCTTAACAAATCTTTGCAATGATGGTTGTTTGTCCGTCTATTTATAAATACGACACATATTAAAAATGATTTATAGCTGAGTCAAGAAAAAATATGGCTAATAATTTAATGAAACCTTGCAGCACTTTATGATGACTGTACGAAGTTGACAAATTAAGATAGATTGTCTTCTATTAAACAATTTTAATGGACGAAAGTGCAGCAAATTAGATATAAAATGAATATTGTAACTAAAACAACTATGTGATTTAAGTAAAATTGTAGCTGTCAAATCGTCCGATATCTCTGGATGTAATTTTGAACCAAACGTAAGAAAAACAGATGGTTTTCTCTTTGTGTGAGCTCTTATAGTTTCAAATGTCTACGGAATTCAAGAGTGGAACTTGCCACTGACTATAAAATTTGTCATTACAAGCATTACCTGCTGGTACATGTTTAAATTACACACATAAAGATAAATGAAAAAAAAATCGTAAACGGTTTGAATCAAAATTAACGACTGTATCATTATTACCGTGTATAATATTTTTCTTGATTTCGTCTAATTCCAGCTCCAAGAAAGCACAGAAAACCAGCATGGGGGTGGATTCCCAATTCTCAGTGTTTCACAGATACTGATGATGATAATATTGAATTATTAATTGATATCGAAGCCCCACCAGAATCTCCGAGATTTTCAGATGAATCTCTTCTCAAATCAGAAGAAAATGACTCTTTCTGGGACTTTTGATATGTATTTCTATGTATATGTTGTGTACAAGTTGTAATTTTGTACAAAATTTTTGTACATGTTATGAAAAATTTTGAGTACCTTCATTTCATCAAGAATTCTGGCATATTTATTCTATGTTTCAAACAAATTCAAAGTATATTTAACATGATCAGAACTAAGACAATGTAACTGAATCACTCTGACTTAAAAATAAGTGCATTTTTGCATAAAACAAATGCTGCTAAATTTTTTTGTAAAATAGACACATTAAAGTTTGCAAGCTTACTGTACTTTAATTACTTATTGTTGGTATCAAAATATTATGAAATACATTAGTCTAAAACTTGAATTTTCAAGAACAAATCTCATTTTTTCAAATTCTTACACAGAAAATTTGTCGTCTTCAATAATGTCAAGTAAGTGTGGATGTCATCACAACTTGTACAATATTTCTGTACAAGTTATAACTTGTACAAAATCACAACTTGTACACAACACATATACCTACTGTTCAAACCTCTATTCGTTTGGTTTTTATCGAAAGCACAAAAGTCAAGACAGATATCAAGAGATACAGTGGTACGCAAGAGGTATTAGAATACAGTAAATTTTAAAACGGAACACATATCGGATATTTTAGTATATACATATTTTATTTAGAAGAACATATATTTCAAACAACGGTTAAGTACAAAATGATGAGAGACTAACACTATAAATTCCTCTCCCGTAAAAAACATAATAAGAAATGGTAATAGACACTTGTGAACTATATATTATAAAACAGTGATGACCTTGAGATAATCTTAAATATGCATAATACATAATAATATGCCTTTTTTATCTTGTGAAACTACACATCAGAATTGTAATTAGAAATAACATAAATATAGTTATATAAAGTAGTAAAGTATATTTATGGTTGATCAATTAAACCTTTTAGTATCAAGAATGAATTCTCGGATCACAATGAAATTGTTGGAGTTTTCCTGTTCAGGGATATTACTATCACCGAAAAGTATATTATCTACAGTCACAGGGTTATAGGATAACTGAGTCTCTGCACATCATACCGTGTACATACTAGGAAAAAATGTACAGGACTTTCGACTTGACCACAAATACAAAATGGATTTTCAACTAGATTTTTTAGGAAAAGGAATTAGTCCACTACTCTCAGTTCTAATTCTGGCCCCTTCTTTTACCGGCATTGAAATATTTAAGAACAGTTTTAGATTTTCTCAAGTACTTTTTGAAACATGAAAGAGATAAATTTCTAACACCATTCGGCAATTGGTTCCCCAATCTAGTTGATGATGGAAGAAAACTGTTATAATAATAACTAGTTCTAGTCGGTATGTTAATTAGATTATTTGCATTGCGAGTCTGGTAACCATGAATATCACTAAACGAATTTGGTACTAAGTTGGATAGATACGCCAGGGCAGTACGCCAGGGCAGTATTATTAACCATCTGGTGAAATAATATAAGCTTGTGGTGGGTTCGTCTATCTCTTAAAGTTTCCCATTCCTAAGAAGTATATTTAAACTCGTCAGTTTTGAAGCACCAGTAACGATACGTGATGCCTCATGATTAATCTGCTCTAGCCTATCCTTCATGTACTCGGAGCAGTTTTCCAATATGACGTCCACATATTCCAATATTGGACGAATAAACGAAAAATACATAGTCTCAAGAGAAGGTCTGTCGATTTTAGATACAATAGACTTAATAAAACAATAACATACTCATGAGACATTTAGATACAGCAGACTCAGTTAGATAAGAACATACTCATGAGACATTTAGATACAGCAGACTCAATTAGATAAGAACATACTCATGAGACATTTAGATACAGCAGACCGAATTAGATAAGAGCATACTCCTGGGACATTTAGATACAGCAGACTCAATTAGATAAGAACATTCTCATGAGACATTTAGATACAGCATACTCAATTAGATAAGAGCATACTCCTGGGACATTTAGATGTAGCAGACTCAATTAGATAAGAACATACTCATGGGATATTTAGATAGAACAGACTTAATAAGAACATACGCAAGAGGCATTTAGATATAGTAGACTTAATTAAATAAGAACATACGCAAGAGACATTTAGATACAGCTTATAGATACAACAGACTTAATTAAATAAGACATACTCATGAGACATTTACATACAGCAGACTCTATTAAATAAGAATATACTAAAGAGAATTTTAGATACAATATAGGCTTAATTAACTAAAAACGCACGCATGAGACATTTAGACATTTAGCAACAGACTTAATTAAATAGGAACATACGCAAGTAACATTTAGATACAGTAGATTTTATTGAAAAGAACATATTCATGAGATATCTAGGTACAGCGGACTTAATAAATAAGAACATGCGCAAGAGACAGACTTAAATAAATAAGAACATACACCTGTGACATTTAGATACAGCAGACTAAATTAAATAACAACATACTCATGAGACAGGGTTCATAAATAGAACATACACATGAGACATTTAGATACAGTAGACTTAAATAAGAAAATACCAAGGTTACTGTTAATTTATTTTCTGCATATGCGCATTTTGACAACTCATGTCTCATCAGTGCAGATCAAAACCAAAACATTTGGAAGTTTATTAATTAATAAGAACACATACATAAAAAGAAAGGAAATGGGATAAATGATAAATTTAGATGCATGATACATTTAGATACAGCAGACTTAGTTAAATAATAACATACCTATGTAGTAGACTCGATTAGATAAGAACATACTCATGGGTCATTTAGATACAGTAGACTTAGTTAAATAAGAAAATACTCATGGGTCATTTAGATACAGCAGACTTAATTAAATAAGAACATACTCATGGGACATTTAGATATAGCAGACTTAATTTATAAGAACATACGCAAGAGACATCTAGGTACAGCAGACTTAATTAAATAAGAACATACGCAAGAGTCAGTTAGATACAACAGACTTAATTAAATGAGAACATACGCAAGAGACATTTATATTCAGCAGACTTAATTAAATAAGAACATACTCATGAGACATTTAGATACAGTAGACTTAATTAGATAAGAACATACTGATGGGACATTCAGATACAGGAGACTTAGTTAAATAAGAACATTCCCATGAGACATTTAGATATAGCAGATTTAATTAAATAACAACATACTCATTAGACATTTAGATACAGTAGACTTCATCAAATTAGAACATACTCATGAGACATTTAGATACAGTAGACTTAACTAAATTAGAACATACTCATAAGACATTTAGATAGACTTAACTAAATAAGAACATACACATGAGCCATTTAGATACAGCAGACTTAATAACAAAAGAACATACACATGAGACATTTAGATGCAGTAGACTTAATTAAATAAGAACATACACATGAGGCATTTAGATACAGCACACTTAATTAAAAAAGAACATACACATGAGACATTTAGATACAACAGACTTAATTAAATAAGAACATACACATGAGACATTTAGATACAGCAGACTTAATTAAATAACAACATACTTATTAGACATTTATATATAGCAGACTTAGCTAAATAAGAACATAATCATGAGGCATTTAGATACAGCGGACCTTATTAAATACGAACATACACATGAGATATTAAAACTACTGTAGACTTTAAAGAAGAACATAACATCAGGAGCCTTTTAAATGAACGTGTCCTAAGATAAGATGTATCATGATGGCCTAATACCACTTTTTCCTAAGTTATGTCTTAGGAAGAACGAAAATCTGACGTTAGACCATCTTAAGATATATCTTTGCTGATATTGATCTCAGGGGACTTTCATTAAACAGGCACCAGATCTTTTAGATATAGAAGACTAAGTTAAGAAAATACACAAGAGACATTTAGAAACAAGATGAAGAACAACAATGAAAGCGTTGTTCTATTTGCTTAATATTACCATGTTTAATAGGGATTTTGTAACATGTACATTTAATCTGTATCCGTTTATTTGTACAGTAGACTAAATTATATATACGAATATGGATATCAGATATAAAGAAACAGTAGACTTAATTAAATATGAGACATTAAGATACAGTAGACCGAATTGATAAGAATTAACAAACAAACGGGACATTTACAATGCAGTAGACTTTAAAACAGATCATACACATCAGATATTTTAGACGAAGTAGAATTAATTATACAGGAACAAACAAAAAAGACATTTAGCTACCTTACCTAGGTAGCAGCTTCCTCCACTAGCTTGAGGACCATTGTTCCCTCTAATAGATGAATACACTTTTCTCCAAACAACTGACTGATATATTTAGACAAAGGCACGCTTTCAATCCGGCTGAACCGAGTCCGATCATTATTTACGTTTGTTTATTGTTTTTCTTTTGCATGTGTTTTTATTTTGCAGTTCTTTTGTTGATATGATGGTTGTAATTGCGTGCATTATAGTAGTTTCCTGTTATTTGATTTATAGAACTTCTAATATGCACTTATCAATTGCTATAGCCTATATTTAATGCTTTTTGCAATAAAGAATTCATTCATTCATTAAAAAAAAAAATCGAAATTTCTACTAGATTGTTTTTATTGAAATCACAGAAATGTTCTATCGTAGATCAAGAGACAATTGATTTCATTTCAGCAACAAAGTTCATCAAATTAGGACATTCATATTAATAAGACATTTTAGACCAAGAAAATTTCATTTAATTAGGATATACACATGAGTTACATGTATTTTGATACAGTAGATTGCATTAGATCATCACATTCCCAAAAATTAGGATATACATATGAGTTATATGTATTTTGATACAGTAGATTGCATTAGATCATCACATTCCCAAAAATTAGGATTATACATATGAGTTATATGTATTTTCTCGGTCCCATTCCTTTCACGATGTTCGTTACATAAGTAATAACTGATCGTTACTCTATTGAAAACAACAGACATCAATAAATAGATATTACAGGAATTTCAAATTCCAAATTTTGCTTATCCTGTAGTGCTTGGCTGTATGTTTCGGGCAGTATTTCCCACACTGTATACTACACTTCCTCATGACAAACTAAAATCACGAATCAAAAGTATCATTCAAAAAGCCTTTGCCGATGCAAACAAAATTTGTTGTATTAGGTTTTAAATCCACATTTTGTTTTCCAAAAACCAATTTAAAAGGTAAAGCATGCAAAGATGAAAAACGGATGTGCATTAAGAATGATTTTCTAATTGATTGATCGATTGATACGGTGTTTAACATCACTTTCAGCAGTATTTCAGCTATTTCATGACGGTCAGTTTAGTGGTGGAGGAATCCGGAGTGAACATAGAGAACCACCGACCTTGGGCAGGTATCACTTACGATTGTAAGTCGAGTGCACCCTTTTTTGTAATGCACAAAGTGAAACACGAACTCACACAACAGAGGTGATAGACTACAGTTAGAACTACCTAAACCACTTGGCCACCTAGGCCCCGATTTTCTAATAAACATTCTTCCAAAAGTCCAATTCCGGAACGTTCCGGGTATTAGAATGGCGGGTCAAAGAGGTCAAATGGGGTAAAAATGGCGTCCCGCTGTATGAGGGCAAAGGGAATACATTCTTCTATCAACATATGAAAGGTGTTTATGATTGGAAAAAAGCCGAACATGTCATAAATCAACATTTTATCCCAGGCGGGCAATTTCCAACAAATTTATTTTAGGTCAAGAAAATAAATAGGAGAATTCCTAGATTACGCTCAAGTGACGTCAGGTACCAGTTTCCTGTAGATTTGGGGTAAGATGTCGACTATTACCCAAAAAATTTGAAAAGTGGAATATCGTCTATTGATAATACCGGTATATTTGTCTTATAAAGAGGTGCTATATATCAACAGCAAGTTGCCATACCAATGGGCACTAATTGTGCACCTCTACTCGCAGACTTGTTTTTATATTGTTACGAGACTGCATCTCTTCAGAGACTCGTAAAAAATCATAAAATATAAAATATGCTAGATCCTTAAATCTCACTCATAGATATATTTTGATGATGTCCTTTCCATCAATAATGCACCTTTTGCTAAATGGATTCTATTTATATATCAACCAGAAATAAAGATGAAGGAAATGACAGAAACCACCAGATCTACATCTTTTTTGTACTTTCATCTCGAATTTGACGTAAATAGTCACCTCAGTACTAAACTTTACGACAAATGGGACGATTTTAATTTCAAAATTATCAATTTCCCTAACACTGACAGTAATATTTGTATTGAAGTATATGTTTCACAGCTTATTCTTTATGCGAGAGCTAGAACAAATCACAAAGACTTTCTCATTAGACATACTTATCTCCGTGACCGCCTTATTACTCAAGGCTTCAATAAATTCCGTCTCATACGATCATGAAAAAGTTCTTAAATAGATATCAGTCCCTTTTGAAAAAAATTGAAGTTTTGGTCCTAACTCTGATTCAAGATCATTTCTTGTAACTGTCTACGACCTTTCAATGGCAATTGCTTTTGAGTCGCTACCGGACACTACCGCAATGAAAGGGGAGGTTTACCTACCTACCTATCCTCTTCACTCCCGGTGGAGCACAAGGTCAATATAAGAGATCTCCACTCAGCTCGGTTCTTGGCCTTGGTTTCAGCTTCTCCCAAAGTAAGATGTAGGTCCTTCAGCTCTCCCTCAACCGTCCTACGCCATGTCGTTTTTGGCCTCCCTCTTGGTCTTTTTCCCATTTTCTGCCTTTGTTATGCACTTTCCATCCATTCTGAAAACATGTCCAAGCCATCTGAGTCTTCTCTGTGTAATTTCATCGATGATACATTTGGAGTCTGTCATTTGTAATAGATTGGCACATGTGATGGTGTTTGGCCAAAAGATTTTACAGATTTTTCGTAGGCAATTGTGGTGGAAACTCGACAGAGATCTCATGTCTGCTTTTGTAACTATCCAGCATTCAATTCCATACAACAGTACAGATTTTACATTACTGTTAAATAATTTGATTTTAGTTTTTAAGCTGTATTGTTTAGATTTCCATATTGGTTTAAGCTTATGGAAGGCTGCTCTAGCTTTAGAGAGTGTATTCTTGATGCCTTTTTGCGTAGAATCTTCTGTACTTATTACTGTCCCTAGATATACAAATTTGTCTACTTGTTTTACCTCATTTCCATTGACTGTTAACTTCTCTTGAGATGTTGTGTAGAACCTCATTTCTTCAGTTTTGGTTGTGTTGAGGTGGAGTTCAAGTTGAGCATAATGACTGAGTCTTTGTGATTTCTCTTGCATGTGATCTTGCCTTGATGACAAAAGGGCAAAATCATCAGCGAAATCGAGGTCCTCTAAGGTTGAAAATAGAGACCAAAACAACGGCAGTAGAATACCAAAGGAACAAAGGAGTGAAATTACAAAAATCAAAGTCCAAAGACACGGCCAAAACAAGACCGCAGGAAACAATGACGTAAGAAACAGAAAAACAATGACGTTAGACAGATACAAAGCACAGAAACAGAAATTACAACATTCAAAACAAAGACACTCACAGTGTGAACTCCAGTGAAACTGAGAGTGACATAAGATGCTCCAGAAGGGTAAGCATGTCCTGCTCTGTTAACAGCACCCGTCACACTGTGAGTGATTCAATCCGGGAAAATGTCAAAGTCGGTAGTCAAATCCGGGAAGACGTGAATCTAGCTGAAAATGTCCACTTTCATTCGGCATACTGACACGTCATATCTTTCAATGATGTTATGGTGACGGCCATAGAATTTCTTGAGGGATGAAATTAACATAGGTTGAACAAATCCCTGACTAAGCAGCTTTTGAGACAGTGTTTTTGCTCTGTTAAAAAAAATCACTGTACAAACTACACGCTCGACAGTAACGAATCAACTGTGAAATTTAAACCTCATAGGCTGGAGAGGTAGGTATATTGCAGCTAAGAAAGGTTCACAATAGGGAAATTAAAATCATCACGCTTGTCATATAGCTTAGATTTCAAATGTCCATCTTCGTCAATATACAATAAAAGATCTAGGTACGAAGCTGAAGTAGGTGTTCCAATTGTTTCTTTAGTTTCAGGCTCATTTGGATATATCTGATGTAAATACTCCTTAAATTTAGGATTATTAAGAGAAAGTGCATCGTCTATGTAGCGGAAGCTGAAATTTAAGGACTGGGCTAAATTTTTTTGTTTTCTTTGAATAAGCCCTTGTACGAATAAAGGAAAAGGTCAGCTAAAAGCGGCACACAGTTTGTTCCCATACGAATCTCTATTGTCTGTTGGAAAACACGATCTCCGAATTCGACAAAAATATTGTAGATAAAAAATTCTAACATTTTGATTACATCAGTCTCAGTTTACTTCTTGTATGAATCAGTGTGGTTTTAAACAAAATATGTCTTGTCTTTCCCTATAACTAAATAGGTGTATCTGCGTTCTCCATTTTTTGTGCAGAAACATTGATGTATTAAATCTGCAATTACTGTTTTCAGTTTATTGTGTGGCAGGGTTGTATAAAGTGTAGAAAAGTCAAAAATTTGAATGCTATGGCAATGAGGAAGACTGGTTGAGGATAGCTGTTCAAGGAGATCTTTTGAATTTTTAAGAATCCACATTTGATTCACACCACTTGTGAAGTAAGCTTTATTACAGTAATTTTTCAGGCCATCTCTGACTGCGGTCAACAAAGTAGTGAGGAGCTGTGAAAGAGGTTTAGTGATGCATCTGGAAGACCCGGCAATGAATCTCTGTTTGTATGGATTCTTATGAAGTTTAGTTACGGGAGTTGATTGCTTTCATCTTTAGCTTTTATGCCAAATAATGCTAACACTGAAATGTGATTTTTAACTCGTAAGCCGAAGGCGGAGAGTTCTTAATATGACAAGAAAAAAATTACGTGCTCACATCAGGGCTTCAAGCCTATTAACAGCTCTTAAAGATGATCTTCGTGCTTCCGATAAAATATAGTGCGCAAGTTTCTATCAAAATCTTATACATTGTGAAGTTATATTTCTTCATTTTCTTGAGTTGAATACGGTGTTGTGATATTAAATTGAAAACAATATGAATGTTTATCAAATTAATCGTTTTTTATTATATTGCGTCATGCCGCGCAGTTGCATAAATTATGCATAGGTCTGTATGTTTGATTTACCTCCCTTTGTACACTCTTCGAAAACATAAATAATTTTATTAAAATAGATATGTGTATTGCACAATCGACATACATACGAAATCACACAATCCGATTATTTTCAAGTATTACGGAATAACTTAATACATGCAGACATATGCGGGAGTTCTTTGGATGACTACCACGGTTTACCACATGTAGATTTTCAGGGCTTTCGAGTTTCAGCTCCATCGGAGCTTTGATTTACAATCTCATCCCTCGATATTGTAGTAGGGGTATAAGTAGGGTTTCCAGATGAACTGTTGATGCCCATCTCCTTCACAAGGCAGTCGAGATAGTGTTACTTACACACAAATAGTATGTTGTTAGAAGCTTTGTCTGCAGAGACAATGACGTAACTTTCATGGAGGTTGGACAAAGTTCTTACTACAAGGGGATCTTCAAATATACTGGGATTTCTGGATTTCATAGCTGTTTTTAAGCGCCGGATGCGATTTACAATTAATGACCTGATGGATTTCTCTCTTTTTTTTATCTCTTGTGGTTTTCCTCATTACCCAGTGTATGGCTACTAGGAATCAGATGGGGGAGATGATACATACCTGTCTGACTCCAGTGTTAACTGGAAACCAATCTGTCTCTTTGTTGTTTAACAGGACTGCACATTCAAACTGTGTATAAAAGCATTTAAGGAGAGTTACAATATTCTCAGGAACTCCATACGATCTGATGATTTTCCACAGGGTTTCTCTATGGATGCTGTACGATCTGATGATTTTCCAGAGGGCTTCTCTATGGATGCCGTTGAATGCATTTTTAAAATCAATAAAGTTGATATAGAGTGGTGATTTCCATTCAATTGATTGTTCTATGATGTTCTTTAATGTGAAAATTTGATCGATACATCCCTTCCCTTCTAAATCCTGCCTGTTCTTGCCTTAAAATTTTATCTATCTCTTTGTGAATTCTGTTGAGGAGTACTCTACATAATACTTTGCTGGGAATTAAGAGCAAAGTTATTCCTCTCCAATTATCACAGTTTCCGAGATCTCCTTTCTTTGGAAGCTTTACAATAAGACCTTTGATCAATCTTTTGGAATTTCATCTTCAGCCCAAATGGTGTTAAATAGATTGAACTCTTGGTTTGTGGCTGTAGTTAAATCAACTTTAAGAAGTTCTGCTTGAATTCCATCTATGCCTGCTGCTTTGCCTGTCTTGAGGGATTTTATGGCTATCAAAAATTCATCTTTAGATCGTGGATCCACACTAATTTGAAGGTCATTATGTTGGTCTACACCTTCAAATTCTGTTGATGGTCCTGGTCTATCTAAAACATCTTTGAAATATTTAAGCCATCTTTCTGACTGCTCTCTCTCTCTCTCTCTCTCTCTCTCTTTTAATGACTTTTCCAGTGCTATCTTTTACTGGTGGAACCTGGTGCGCTTTACAACATAACTCCTCGGTAATTTTGTAAACCGTGCTGAGATCCCCTTTTAAGGCAGCTTGTTCTGCTTCGTCTGCACGTGCATCAATGAATGTTCTCTTGTCTTTTCTAGCTGACTTTTTACTTCTTTATCTTACTCCCTATATTGTTCCTGCAGTTGTTCTTTCCGTCTAATAGATTTGGTGTTCAAGACTTTTTCTTTCAGCTTTAATCTCTTCAATTGTGTTCCATGTGTTTTGTGATAACCATGGCTTGTCACTTCTTCTCTTGTAGCCAATACTTTTTTCAGCTGTTTGCTAGTACACATGTTTTATGTTCTCCCACTGATTTTCAACAGATGTTTCGTTCTCCTCGTCTAGATTTTCCAACGCTTTAAAAATATTTTTCAATTCGATGCAGTATTTTCCATGGATGTCCAAATCTGCTAAACGTTTTATATCAATGATCTTTCTATTTGAACTTTTACTTGTAAAGGCATTCTTTAATTTCAATCTTGGTTTGGCTATGACAAGATGATGGTCGCTGTTTTTATCTGCCCCTCTGTAAAACCGAGCGTCAAGTGATGATCTTCTGCATTTCTTATTGATGATAACACGGTCGATTTGATTTTGATCACACTTTTTTTGGTGAAATCCATGTAGTTTTATGTATTTCTTATGTTTGAACAGGGTTCCTCCAATGACGAGTGCATTTATAGAATATATGTTGGCAAGCCTTTCATCGTTTTCATTCATTTTACCAAGGCCTTCTCTTCCATTACTCCCTCATGTTGGCTGTTGTCATTTCCAACTTTAGCGTTCTGATCGCCAGTCTCCAGAAGGACATCATGTTGAGGTGTTTTACTGATCTGTATTTGCAGTACGTCATAGTAGGCGTCATTAACTTCATCATCTGCTTCATTAGTTGGTGAATAGCATTGTATGATGGTGGTCTTTACATTAATGGAATTGAAGCGAGCTCTTATAAGTCGTTCATTTATAGGTTCCCTTTCTATTAGGCTTTTGGTACATTCTTTATTCATGATTATTGCAACTCCTTCGTTATGTTGGTTGTATGATCTGCCAGAATAAACAATGGTATGGTTGTTTGAAACAGTCTTTCCAGATCTTATACATCTACATCCACTAACTCCCATGATGGCACTTCCATATCTACCCATATCTTTGATCATCTGAGCTGTTTTGGAGATTTGGTACATTGTTCTTACATTCCATGTACCAATCTTGATGGTTTTCTTGGGATCCATGAGGCTACTTTTCCTGCATAAGGCCTTCCGTGGCGGGCTTTCTCCTTGCTCATTCATACCGTTGCTTGGGCACTTTGCATCCTCAAGGATTTCTGCTGATTACTGGTTGATTACTTGTATTATCGATTTCTGTAATAGAGTCTTTTTTCCGAGATGGGGTTATTAGCCGCATGCTCAACCCCCTACCAGGTGGACCAGGAGATTTGTGGTCTAGGTTCTCATCCTATAGATCGGTTGCCTTCCAAGGCTGACGAGTCTGGATCTACCCGGTTTTTGTAGAGTTGCCTCTCCTAGACAGGTTCCCTGCCATGGGTATGACCCCTGTCTGGCCAACTATTTACCCCATAGGTGGGGCAAGGTTGGTGAGAACCAGGGCGTGTTCCACGCGCCGGTGGGCCTGTACTCTGCACCTCTAGTGTCCTTGCTACTCCGAGATCCCCTTCGTGTTATACTTGGCCTTGAGTACTAGACCCAAGTTGACGTGTGTTGCCCCGCGGAGGCGTTTGAAGGAGTCTTGGTAGTGTAGAGGCCATGTACTGGCAAATGAAGGCTTCCGCTCTCGCTGCTCCCCCTTTCGCCTACAAGTAGGCTAGCCAGCGTCAGCAAAGATCTAGAACCGAGGCTTTCGATGAATACTGCACTAGACGCATATCACTACCCTGTGGTAATTAAACCACAAACACACATTTTTTGTAACTGTCTACGACCTTACAATGGCAATTGCTTTCGAGTCGCTACCGGACACTACCGCAATGGAAGGGGATTTTTGTCAGCCATAAAACCGGTTTAACCCACCATTTCTTTTAAAATACCTGTACCAAGTCAGGACCATTGCGATCAACAACTTTGCCGGTGGTTTCCACCTGATTTGCCCTCTTGTCCTATGGACTTCGGCTCTTGACCACTCTGTTCGGTAATTTTATTATTACCCCCATTTTCCAAAGGACCCAATGTTAACTATGTTTCGAGCAGTATGATTGTCTCATAGCATCAAATGTTGTTTTATTTTCCTATAGGTTCAAACGTAAACGATGTCCCTGCTGTATGATTTTCCCATGGGATCAAATTATAATTATGTTCCGAGAAAAGTAGTGGACCAGAATGATTCTGTATAGACACATGGGCAGTATTTTAAAATCTCGGATTTTTCAATCCATAATTCAGGTGAGCCCAATGTCGAGGTGCTGATGTACTCGTATACGTCATTAATCTTGGCATCTCCTTTTTTTCTAACTGTGCCAAAGAGGCTTATTTTGTTCTGTTATTTTAGTTTCGGATTCTTAAGGTGCATTTAGTCCTTGCCTTTACTTTGGCCTTTGTATCACTCTTATTCTGTCAAAGGTGCTTACATTTGTCTCGCCATTAGATGTGTACGTCTCATCCCAAACCTATATAAGTTGATACTTACAATGATTAATCTTAATTCTAGCTTTGATCGTGCACTCATCCTTGAATAAAGTAAGTGAGAACCGAACCGTCAGTCTGAAAAGAACAATCCAAGGACAATGGCAACGTCGGAAAAACGAAGAAACGAAGACATAACATGAGCAATATATGTCAATGAGATGCAGTTACCTACACTGGTTTTGCTTTAACCCCTTTCAGCTCAGCAATATATTAACTTGTTGCCAGATCTTTTGTTCTGCTTATATACGTGAAAGCTCACTTATGTCGCTCTGCACATATTGAAACTTGTGACAGGGTATCCTAAAAGGGTATTCTGCGTTACCCTCTTTTATTTTTCTTATGTTTTCTTTCTTTTCGTTATTATTTTATTATCTTTTACTTCTTTCTTAAACGACATGTTCATTTAGTAAAAATACAAAATTTTGTACAATGCTGGTTGCTCTCTGCCGGGTTTTCTAGTATTCGGATGACGTCTGTCATCGTTTGTCATGCACTAAGGTTAATCGAATAAAATATGAAGTGATGTCTACATACTGTACTCTCCTATTCTTGTACGATTAAAGTAACATCTGAGAAAGTATGACCACGCTTCTTCATTAAATTCACGTAAGGGTCTTGGTAAGGTGGTGCTCCTGTCGGATCGTGAAAATTTCCTTTCGATTAAGCTCCGATATAAATGGCTACCAAAGGTTCTGCATGGTTGTTAGGATCAATGGGTCAATAGGTACATTCACTAGATGAGATATTCTACTTCGCAAATAAACTCCTCTCAACACGGGCTTGCTATGGATTGCTATAAATTTCAAAAGTTGACTATTTGTCAGTTGTTTCACATTATGCATTTCAATCAAACAAGACTTGTCTGTTTCTATGATGTTATAGAATTCTGGGCACAATACGACGGTGGTGATCGCTAGAAATGGCTCGGCAAACTGAAATTCTAGACGTAAGTTTCCTTGTTCCATCAGTTAAATTTGTCCCACAAAACAAGGTGTATCATTTGGCATAGTCATCTCTTGAAATAGTATTTACTTCATCTGGAAACATTTTTCTCTGACTTCTAGCAAATTTAACCACGTTAATAATGAAATTTCTCACATCATGTTAAATAATATTCAAATGTTTAAAAACTCGGAAAGCTTCGTTTTCAAATATTTGCAAAATTCATTTAACTCAATGTGAGAAATTTCACAATCAACTTAGTTCTCGTTGTAGAAACTACCGTATAGCGGGTAATTTTCGCGGGGTTTTTATTTTCGCGGATGAACTAAAATCGCGAAAATGAATTCCGCGAATATTTTATGTACAATTATTATGATATATATAAACCTCTGATAATCTGTGAAAATTTAAAACGCTTAAATTTTTGGCATACTTTTTTTCACTCAAATCCTCGAAATTTTTGACCTGCGAAAGTTACTAATGGATTTTAACGGTTTGGTAGGTAATTGTTATCCATTTAAGTTTACAAAGGTGATCTTCAAGTCTTTGAAATCAAGTGAATTTTCTTCTGTGATGTTCCCAATAAAGGCATGCATTCCATTACTAGTCGTTTAGGAAGCTGTTTCAAAACACGTTATCCTGCAAAAAATTTATGTTTCCTTGAGGGACGGTGTTCACTTAGACTTTTACTTTCCTGATTGGCAATTTTACTTGTTTTTTTGCAAAGCTTTAGCGTGTCCGATGCAAAAAGTTGAACTTAGTTGAACTTTTCGCACAAAGAGACTGATGTTCCTGATTTTGAGATCTTTTATCTTTTCGATATCTCCAGTCAAGACAAATACATCTCGGCTTCTTCTCAGTTTTACTTTCAATTTAACATGATTCAGCAAATATTTCTCCTGACAAAGTAAATCCAATTGTAAAGTTCCCCATCTCTGCACCGTCTAGGTTCAGGCAATCAATACATTTCGCTTGGCGAGACTTTTATTATTTTTCTCTCTATTTTTACTGAAGTGTCTGTGTCCGAAGCACCACCAATAAATTCAAATACGATTTTGTACACTCGCATGACACTTGATATACAAAAGCTCTTATACAAAAATATACGTCGATGTGATCTGTTGCCTGGTTTGAGGGCGTCTGCGGTTTTCTACCGTGTTGTTTTTATAGCCAATACCTCAGGAGATTCAGGAGTTCTAGTTTATTTGACTGCCTTCGGGTAGTTTAGTTCTCGTCTGTTTCTTTTTTTTTCAGAATATTTTCGTAGCCTACACCTCTCAATCCCATTTACAAGGTTTCTCTTCTAAATGTTCTGGCTCCTTTTTTCAGCAAAGGCATAATGAAGCAAGATGAAGAACATCAATAAAAGCGTTGTTCCATTGCTTGGTTCTACAATGTACATGTTGTATCTTTGTAGGATTAATATAGAAAAAATAACAGGAAACACCTACAATGGCCGGAAAACACAATCACATGTCACAATACACCAGGGAATCGCACAAGAAAAAAAATAAAATGATAAAAGACAAACATGGACAACGATACGAACTCGGGATAGCCGGACTTGGTACCGACACTAGCAAGAGCTAGCGGTAGGGTTAAACCGGTTTAAGGGTACCCAAACCTCCCCTTTTCCTCTATCCCGTTTCCCTATAGTAAAATAAACGTACAAATAAAACCCAATAAAGGTAGACTACTAACTCCAGGACCACAATCTCGAGAAAGAAAAAAATACGACAAAACGTAATTTAGAAAGATGGATCGAGGAGTGCTCGCCGCTAAACTGACGGCTAGCTAAAGGAGCCTTGTCTGCTGGTAAAACAATGTCACACTACGGAAAAAATAAAGGATACCCTATTCATTTACCGAATATAATTTTCTGACTACTTGTAAATAATATTCATGAAAAGATTTCACGTTGCCGTGATAGGGAGGTCTCGTGTTAAAATGCCCGAAATTGAAATGTCACCACTGCTCGTCCTTGTTGGAATGGAATGAGTTTTCCATGTCGTCCATTATATTTATCTGGAATCAGCGTTGCACTAAAATGCGGTACTGTGTGGGGTCGAATGCATTCTTCCTCATTTCTCCATCTTTTCCCGACACCGGCACTATTGTCAACAAAGCTATTACCATCCTTACGTGTATTGATGGGTAATATAAATACAGAAAATGAATCCTTTGGTAACTCCTTTCCTTTTCCTTTTCACAGTAACTTCGGTATTTAGTTATTATGTCCAATGCTTTTTTGGGGTTTTCGAATGCTTTGACAATTTTCTTTGTGGGTGCGTAATATCCTTTATTTAGTAGCTGTATGTATTTTCGTAAACTGTATCCATCCTTTGATTTTATATATGTTGTTCCAATATTTCGACGAGTCCTATATTCCACGTCCCATCCAAATCCAACGTGGGGTAAAGGGGTCGTGAATTTGGCCAGTGTCGTGTTTGGATAATAGTTCTCGGAATTGTTACTGTGAAACGTTAGATAAAAATGCCTATTGTGTTAAGAATGGGGCCTGATAATAAATATCCCAAGCAAATACTCAATAAAACTGTCCAAGAATTATAGCTTTGATGTGTTTTTTATGCTGACAATAATGACTGGATAGAGAATGATGACACAGGCACAATATGTCCGATTGTGATATCTTTTGTAAAAAAAGGCCTTCTTATTCTTCTTTGTGATTATCTTAGATGTCGTACACGGGATATCTTGTTTCTTTACCTCGTATCACATAAACAATTCTTCTTTTCCAGTTATTAAATACCTTTTCTTGAATGATGCACCTCTTGGTAGTTTAACTTCGTTCATATAATATCTTTGTTACTATAGTCTTGTTAACTCAAGCCATGTCTGCTAGAGGCATACCGATACTTCTATGATTGGTGTGGTTATAGGAATCAATCATCGATGCATGTCATTCAACGCATCTAAATTCATCAATGTAAGTATTCAGTGTGCGAATAAATCGATCAATGCCTGTCGACTTGCTTTCCTCGTAATGAGAAGTAAAAATATATTTCGCCTTCATTTAAAAAGTTCTGAAATACTTTTCCTTTTTACAAACGAGGACATCTGATATCTACCAAATGTTAAAGGTCACTGTAAAACTCCTACAAAACTATTTCCCGTCTTGTCTTTCAACAGAACGGCCCATGTACATTTCCACAATAATACCATGCAGGTCAATAAATATCCATGACCTTTATTTTAAGATAACATCTGGGATACATTAACTAAATCAGCTTGCCTTTGATGATCGAAACCATAAACAAACACTTCTCGTAGGTACGTCTTACGTTTCATCGAATACATTGTTGACTAAATCCACCATATCCTTGCTTTCAGAGTGTAACCTTGTACATTAACTCTACTGTATCATTGTAAGATATAAGTCTGCTTTTATCTTGTTGATCAATAGTTCTGCTGCTCTACAAGATCTTCTATTCTTTCTTATGGTGTTGTTTGACGAAAAGTGAAACACAACTGACATAGGATTACAAACAGTATTAAATACCGAAGTTACTGTAATTTATTTTCTGCATATGCGCATTTCGACAAATAATGTCTCATCAGTACAGATAAAACCAACACTTTAAGAAGTCCATTAATCGAAAAACGTGTAAAAGCTGATAGAGAACAAATCACCAAAATTTTCTAAATAGAAAAGTCAAAATTCAGCTCAGGACAGAGCTATGCACGAGGGAGACACTCCTTAGTTTTAAACAAAGCAAATGTTAGTATACGATTACTAACAGAAGCTGTCCAGTTTCAGTATTTAAAAGATATCACATACTTCATTTTGGATTATTTAGAAATTATCTATAAAATTATTTGTTCTTGTAGGGAAATCTGGAACTTCTACATTATTCTATGATGGATGATGAACCAAAAACAATTAAACATGAATGTCTTTTCATAATATATTTTAAATACTAGTAGCTCTCAGTTTGTATTTTAAGTTGAACTCATCGAAAGGGGCCAATATTATTTTGAATTTTAATTTGATAAATTCATGTAATATATCATTTGCATTAAGATGGAACTGATGTTTTGAATTGTTTTGAATTTCTTTTTTTTTATCCAAATTCACAATCCTTTTGTGTACGACGAGTCTATCTATATGGTATGTACTAAAAGTCCTTTTACCTCGTATTCACCAGCCCAATAGTCAGACTTGTCTGACATGATAAATTTACCTGCGTTTTATAGAAATTTGCTTTTTTATGAAATGTCTAACCCCTTAAAAATATTGAAGCCTCATTCCGAGCATGGCACTCGGTGGATGTCCTTGCTACTGGCTTTGGCCTTCTTTTTCAATATTTTTGTAATGAGTACTTCTTTGATTGACTACTTTTGGACTTATGGCTTCTAATAATATTTGATTCTAATGCTGCTGCTGAGAGATAACTCCTTGAAATACGTGAGCATAACGGCATTCACCGTTTATTTTGCAACTTGAGTATTTTTTGTTTTCAATTACGGTCTTTTGTTAAAGGATGTTCACAGTAACCAATGATAATTATATTATTATTCCCACATTTTCGAATGAAAGTTGGGGGAAATTGTCATTGGCCTCGTCCGTCCGTCTGTCCGTCCGTCGCACATCCTTGCGACGCCATCTCCTCCTACATTTTTGGATTTAGGGTTTTAATTTTGTTATAAAACTGTTGCATATATGCTGCAGATGCGCAATAAGCTTTCGGATTTTTTATATTGGTCTTGGTGCAAACAAGAGGCCCCAAGATGTCCATTTTGACACATGTGGCATGCGACGCGAACTCCTCCTACATTTTTGGATTTAGGGTTTTAATTTTGTTATGGAATTGTTGCGTATGGTCTGTAGATGTGCAATAAGCTTTCGGATTTTTTTATATTTATCTTGATGCAAACAAGAGGCCCCAAGATGTCGATTCGACACATATGGCATGCGACGCAAACTCATCCTACATTTTTGGATTTATGGATTTAATTTTGTTGCAGAATTGTTGCATATAGTCTGTAGATGCGCAATAAGCTTTCAGAATTTTGATTCCGGTTCCAACTTTGGTAAATTTTCTGAAAATGTCAAAGACTGATATTTTTGGACATTTTGGCATATAATCTTATATTTGGGAAGTACTGGAAAAAAAATAAAAATTCTGAAATCTTAGAATTCGAAAATGTGATTCCAATTTTGGTAAATATTCCGAAAGTCTCAAAGACCACTTATTTTTTGGAATTCTACCTAGCAACCATACTTTTAACATTTGTTTTAATAAGGTTAATCATTTTCACCAATTGGATTTGTAAAATAATTGATTCCAAATTTGGTAAATTTCCTGAAAGTGTCATAGACCACTAATTTTTGGTATTCTACATTGAAACCATAGTTAAAATATTTGTCAGAATTAGAAGAAACATTTCACCAATTTGATTTCCAAAATATATGATTCCAAATTTGGTTAAATTCCTGAAAGTCTCAAAGACTACTTATTTTTTGGAATCCTGCCTAAAACCATATATTCTTTAATTCCTTATGGTAAAAATAGTGACTGTCAATAGTTTAATTTCAAAAATGTTGAGAAAAGTTATACCCAGGGTCTATAGCTGTTTTCGGTGTCAAACAGGGAATGCGGGAATCACTGTCGTTTCCGACAGTCATTACTCTAGTTAAAGATAAAAAATAATAATATTATAGTTTTTAGAATTAAGATTAAAAAAACATCTGCTTCATTACAAACGCTTTCTATGGATTACATATTTATTTTTTTTCCTTTAATTTAAATGAAATAAAGAGATAACAGGAAAGATCTACAATTGCTGAAAATTATTATTTTAAAATCTTAAAAATCATTCCTATCCAAATAAGTCGTGTAACGCCGACAAAATGCAGAAACTCCGTCCCAATTCCACAATATTAAGATTGCAATAGGAATATACATTATCCACCGTTACCGAAGTCGACGTGTTTAATTTTGTTTGTCAAATGTCTTTTTTTATTGTTTGGCAGATGATATATATAAAATTATACCAAAACAGTCAATTCGCTATGATAGTATTTTTTTTATATCTTATATGTTTTCAACGGTATGACCATAAGGTAACCTGGTGGTTGCTTGCCATCACTTTTCTCTTTTTAGCAATAATGCATCTACATACGAGTATACTATTTCTTGGTTGTCTAATTGCCTGTCGTTCAAAATATGTATAATTACTAATATGTTGACATTATCAATGTCCAGAATTCTTCAATCATCATCACTAGTTGCGTAAACTGATATTCATGGTCAACAAGAGTGAATGTAATATGTTTAAAAGATATTTCTCCGGTTAATATCTTCTATATTTCATCGTAATTTTGGTTCCTATATAGAAAAGACCAGACAATGTTCCCCTGATGGTAGCACAATTAACTACAGGAAAGTTATTATCGTAAGTCAAGATGATGAAACCTCTCTGAAACATATCAATAATGAAAAAGAACATCCTTTACTTTTTGAAAGAATAAACTTGGTTAAAATAACTGTGAAACAGAACTTCTCGACTGATTAGCAAAAAGGAAAAAAAATCACACACAAAAAATACCTTTGAGGGGAGAATACATGATCAGAGAATTTTTTTACAGAGTAAACATAGGCTGCCGTACTAAATCTATTTCAATAAATATAATTATAGGGTAGCATACACCTGAATTACAAACATCTTATGGCAAACTTTCTACTTTTCTTGCCCAATAACCTTTTGTAACCCATGTTATCATACGTTAATGTATGTACAAGGAACTACTTTAAACTTGGGTAAAATTGGTAGTTTTCCTGAAAATAATTGAATATAGGGTCAACACTGAGGTATTAACTCCTGGGCTGTAGAATACCCGCGGGGACTAACAGTCCACCAACAGAGGCATCTACCCAGTGGTAACAAATAATTAAATACCGAAGTTACTATGAATTTATTTTCTACATATGCGCATTTTGGCAACTTATGTCTCTTCAGTGCAGATCACATCTAAACGTTTGGAAGACAATCAACTAAAAGATGTTCAAAAACTGATAGAGAACAAATAACAAATATGATCTAAATGTAAAGCCAAAGTCAACTAAGGACAGACCTTTGCATGAAGAAGATATTACTTAGTTTTCAACAAAATTTACAAAAATGTTTCCAAATAGAATCGGCTTTCCGGTAAGCACTGAAGTGCTGACTACTGGGCTAATGCATACCCTCGGAGACTAACAGTCCACCAGCAAAGGCATCAATTACCCAGTGGTAACAAATAACTAAATACCGAAGTTACTGTGAATTTATTTTCTGCATATGTGCATTTCGATAACTTACGTCTCTTCGGTGGAGATAAAATCTAAAGGTTTGGAATACCATAAACTCAAAGATGTTTAAAAACTGATTGAGAACTAATAACAAATATGTTCTTAATGTAAAGCCAAAATCAACTAAGAACAGAGCTTTGTATTAGGGAGATTCTCCTTAGTTTTCAACAAAATTCACAAAAATTTACATACTGCAAGGTTCCAAATTGAAATCGGCTTTCGGGTCGGCACTGAAGTACTGGACTGGGTTGCACAAAAGTTAATATACTATTAAATATTTAATAGTCTATTAAGATTTAACATTTCCTGCTAATTTAATAGGCTATTAACTTTTAATAGACTATTAAGTTTTAATTGAGCTTTGTGCAACCCAGTCCTGACTACTGGGATGGTGAATACCGTCGGGGACTAACAGCCAACCAGCAAAGGCATCGACCCACTGGTAACAAATAACTAAATACCGTAGTTACTGCGAATTTATTTTCTACATATGCACATTTCGACAACTTTTGTCTCCCGTGCAGATAAAATTTAAACGTTTGGAAGTCCATAAACTCAGAAATGTTCAAAAACTGATAGAGAACAAATAACGAAATTGATCTCAATGTAAAGCCAAAATCAGCTAAGACAGATTTGCATGAGGGAGATACTCCTTAGTTCTCAACAAAATTTACAAAAAATTAGATATTGCAAGGTTCCATATAGAAACGGCTTTCGGGTCAGCACTGAAGTTCTGACCACTGGGCTGGTGAATAACGTCGGGTACTAACAGTCCACCAGCAAAGGCATCGACCCACTGGTAACAAATAACTAAATACCGTAGTCACTGTGAATTTATTTTCTGTATATGTGTATTTCGACAACTTATGTCTCTTCATTGCAGATAAAATCTAAACGTTTGGAAGACCATAAATCCCAAGATGTTATAAAACTGATAGAGAACAAATAACCAATATGATCTAGATGTAAAGACAAGATCAGCGAAGGACAGGGCTTTGAATGATGGAGATTCTACTTAGTTTTTAACAAAATTTACAAAAAATTAGATATTGCAAGGTTTCAATTGGACCCGTCTTTCGGGTCAGCACTGAAGTACTGACCACTGGGCTGGTGAATACTCTCAGGGAGTAGTAGACCACCAGTAGAGGCATCGACCCAGTGGTAACAAATAACTAAATACTGAAGTTACTGTGATTTTGTTTTTTGCATGTGCGACTTTTCTACAACTTATGTCTCTTCAGTGCAGATAAAATCTAAAAGTTTGGAAGATCATAAATTCAAAGATGTTCAAAATCTAATAGAGAACAAATAACCAATATGATCTAAATGTCAAGTCAAGGACTGAGCTTTGCATGGGGGAGATACTCCTTAGTTTTCAAAAAAAATTACAAAAATTTAAATATTGCAAGGTTCCAACTGGAATCGGCTTTCGGGTCAGCACTGAAGTACTGACAACTGGGCTGACAAATACCGTCGGGGACTAACACTCCACCAGCAGAGGCATCGACCAAATGGTAACAAAAAACTACATACCGAAGTTACTGTGAATTTATTTTCGACGTATGCACATTTCGCTAACTTATGTCTCTTCAGTGCAGATAAAATCTAAACGTTTGGAGGACCATAAACTCAAAGATGAAATATGAAAGCATATCAACATTAATGTGAAGCAGGAACAGTAATACAGTAATATGAACACTGACATAAATATCCACACCAGGTACAAACAGAAACCCTTAAACATTAAAACAAAGTGATACAAAATATGTAAGCATATTGACATTGATATGAATTTTAACAACAAATGCAAAAAGAGACTTTACAGCATCGGAATAAAATGACACAAAATATGAAAACATAACGACAATCATGTGAAAAACTAAGAAAATGTAACAAAATACGTAAACATATCTACATTGACATACAGACAACCAGATGATAGCCACAATAGCAAATTGAACTATAACCAATCCCCGTATTGATAACAGATACTACGTTTAAAATGTTTCCAATCTATTGAAAAGTATCCGGTTATCAGGAATCCATGTATCACATGACCATGTGACCAATATTTTGATACAATGTATACTAGGTTACAACAACTAAAAAACAAGGGTATAATAAAGAAACGAGATGACAGGGCCCAGGGTCAAGACAAATAGATAGAAAACAACACAAGGGGCTTTTGTTAGCGCTAACAGATAACAGGGCTCAGGGTCAAGACTAATAGATAGAAAACAACACAAGGATAACAGGGCTCAGGGTCAAGACAAATAGATAGAAAACAACAGAAGGATTACAGGGCTCAGGGTCAAGACAAATCGATAGAAATCAACACAAGGATAACAGGGCCCAGAGTCCACACAAATAGATAGAAAACAACACAAGAATAACAGGTCTCAGGGTCAAGACAAATAGATAGAAAACAACACAAGGATAACAGGGCTCAGGGTCAAGACAAATCGATAGAAAACAACACAAGGATTACAGGGCCCAGGGTCCACACAAATAGATAGAAAACAACACAAGGGGCTTTTGTTAGCGCTAACAGATAACAGGGCTCAGTGTCAAGACAAATAGATAGACAACAACACAAGGATAATAGGGCTCAGGGTCAAGACAAATAGATAGAAAACAACACAAGGATAACAGGGCTCAGGGTCAAGACAAATAGATAGAAAACAACACAAGGATAACAGGGCTCAGGGTCAAGACAAATAGATAGAAAACAACACAAGGGGTTAAGACAAATAGATAGAAAACAACACAAGGATAACTGTCTCAGGGTCAAGATAAATAGATAGAAAACAACACAAGGATAACAGGGCTCAGGGTCAAGGCAAATAAATAGAAAACAACAAAAGGGGCTTTTGTTAGCGCTAACAGATCAAAGGGCTCAGGGTCAAGACAAATAGATAGAAAACAACACAAGGATAACAGGGCTCAGGGTCAAGACAAATGGATAGAACACAACACAAGGGGCTTTTGTTATCGTTAACAGATAACAGGGCTCAGGGTCCGCACAAATAGATAGAAAACAACACAAGAATAACAGGTCTCAGGGTCAAGACAAATAGATAGTAAACAACACAAGGATAACAGGGCTCAGGGTCAAGACAAATCGATAGAAAACAACACAAGGATAACAGGGCCCAGGGACCACACAAATAGATAGAAAACAACACAAGAATAACAGGTCTCAGGGTCAAGACAAATAGATAGTAAACAACACAAGGATAACAGTGCTTAGGGTCAAGACAAATAGATAGAAAACAACACAAGGGGCTTTTGTTAGCGCTAACAGATAAAAGGGCTCAGGGTCAAGACAAATAGATAGAAAACAACACAACGATAACAGGGCTCAGGGTCAAGACAAATAGATAGAAAACAACACAAGGATAACAGGGCTCAGGGTCAAGACAAATAGATAGAA
>MJUU01010152.1:35960-68653 GCA_002080025.1 Modiolus philippinarum | reverse complement strand
GTATACAATTTTGTGTTCACAAACCAAAAATACAATGGATTAAGAAAAATGCACGAATTGACCGGTAAAAGTCATACGTATTTTAGGGTGTGCAGTTGTACATGGCGTAAGTAAAACATCATAGGAATAAAAAGGAACGTTGATTAAGTGTTGTTCGACATTCACCAATAAATTCCACTAAAACCGGTACTAAGGACCTCTTGAGCTTACTATAAGGTATAAACAAAGCTCATTGTTGAAGGCCTCATGATTTCAAAATGAAGAACAACAAAAGCGGGTTTCGTTCCACTTCATGTATTTTTGTTGTTATGATATGGAATTGGTCACATTTTTTAGCCAGTATAGTCCTCGCTTGGATTTATATTTAGATGTATTCACATTGACATAACTAGGTGTCAAATTTACAGAGGAGGTCAGTATTCGAAGCATTGTTAAGTGTTTCCAAGTTTGCTGCAAAAATCATCAATGAATAGTTGTAATATTCATTCTTTCGCGTAACTGTATGAATATTTTTTTTCAGATCTGTCATTAGAAGACAATTATATGTTATATCAAATGGCCATCGCATTTGACGCCCGGAAAAATACACCAGGATTAAAACCGATACAGTATTTTTATCGAAACAAATCTGACGAATACTTCAATATCATAAGAAACCAACTGAATGGAGACATGGTACCTTACATAAAAAGCAATACTGGGGACCAAGGTTCAGTCCTAAATGGAAAGTTACCAGGCTTGTTTTTCAGTACGTTTATAGAAAAAAGTACCAACAAACCAACTCCATGCTCACACTTTGGACCAATGCGACTCTATGTCAAACCAGAAATTATATTCAATCCGTTGTGTAACATATATTTTGCTGATTTTTACTGCCATTATAAAAGACATCATGTAACAATAGTTGTAACCCCGAAAGCTTCATTTTGTGATAGATTCTGTGCTCAAAATTTGCTACAGTTGAATATTTTTAACAACCCTTATTTGTATCTAGGTCGTGGGTCATATAGACGATTTATTGTGTTTGCCAACATGAACGTTACAGTAGACGTATTCTATACAGAGACTATAAATGTGTTGGATATATTAAGATCAAACATGGGATTTTTTGAAAGAACACCTATTGTTGGTCGCGGATATGCTCTTCCATCTGGAACTCCGAAAAATGCTTCATGTAAAGTTTGTAATTTACCGTATGCGTAATAATGAGTACAAAAACAGAATACATAAACATTTAATTAATTGTCCTTTAGATACTTTGACTTTCATTGAGATCCTGTTGGTTATTTTTGGTATATTTATACAGTTTTCGGTTTTTGGTCTTCCAAATGTTTTGATTTCATCTACACTGAAGAGCCATTAGTTGTCTTCTGCTGAAAGTAAATGAACAATAACTTCTATATTTTGTAATTTAGGCCATCCAAATCCTTTCTAAGGTAGGTTACAGGTTCACAAAAGTCAGCAAAATGTCGAACTTTCAAATAATTTTGAGTTCATTTAATCTAGATGAAAATCAAACATTTTAAAGACCAAAAATCACAACGTATGACAGAGGGCAAAGAGTATATATATATAAAGGCCTTTGAGGAGGTTCGCTCCTCGATTTGAAAATAAATAGGATTTAACGTTAATGTGATTTTAAATGAGAATTGAAGCAAAAGTAATATAAGCGAAAAGTATTGAAAGGTTTGTGATAATAATTTTACATATAAGGGATTTAAAATTTGGCGGGACACTTATTTCCTCTGAGTTTTACTTATGTTTAACATAGGCAATGGTTGTGTCAGAATGAATAATATTTTTTAAATGTGAGAAAGTTTCGAAAGATGTATAGAAAAATTATTGGTCGATGGGCAAAATAATTATTATGCTTTTAAATGGATAAAACCAGAAGAGTCCAAAATCTCCTCAATATAGTCCTGCCAATATAAATTAAAGTTGGGGTTTCACACATAGGATATGTTCTTTGGAATATTTTTTAATGATTTGTGTTAGGGCAAACTGTACAGGTGAAACCATCGGAGACTAACAGTCCAAAAGACGAGATATCAACTGATAAGAATGATAAGACAATATTGAAATTGAAGTTGATAATCATTTGTCATATGAAATCTATAAACTTGGTTATTGTAACTCCCGGGGGGGTGGGGGGCTACTTGCTATTTCTTAGGTAGGATGAGTGTGCCGCAGGAATGGGTCATGTTTTTGTAATCGGTTTGTCTTAAACAAGGTATCTTTTTTTTCACCCTTGCTGTCTCAAACAGTGTCATTGTTTCCACATGGCCATCTGGAAGATAGTTTTAGTATATTTACTGTGTTAAACAGTTAAAATTATTAACTTATAGTTACATTTTTTCATATGTAGCATTTTAAACTATTTTCCTGAAAATTTTAACGTCGGGTGCAACAGTTAACTGTTTATCGATTTCCAGACGAACTGTTCCATGAGCAAAATAATTGCGCAGTGCGACGTCATTTAAATCTTGCCGCAAGGCTTACCCGTGTAGAAATTTTTTTATAAGCAAGATTTTTTTTGTTGCTTATACAAGTTAATAAAACAGTTATTTCATGCCCCCTTTCAGGAAACAGCAAAACTATTGTCCCTCGATGATGGAAATGACTTGCAAACTGTTGCCTTCGGCCTCTGGCCTCAGGCAACAGTTCACAAGTAATTTCCATCACCTCGGGATAATCCGGGAGATTTTCATGCTCCCGTCGGGAGATCACATGTAACTTTTTCGAATTTTTTTTTATATATTATGAACAAGGACGTATAAGTCCTTGTTATGAATTATAAAACAACTTTTGTAATTTCATTCAATTTGTCAATATCTGTTTTTAACATAATGCAGAACACCTATAATATACCATACTCAACAAACATATTGACGTCAGTATATAAAAAATTAAACATTTACATTGTTTACATGATCGATGAAGTTATGTAAAGATTTTCGTTTGATACAGAATTATTTGATAAAAGGGTATACACCAAGGACGTACTTAGGCCCTATAAAATCTACGATATTCAGTTTTTTCCAAGTTGTGAAAAATTGTTCAAATTTTATTCAGGAGGGTCCAAACAACTGCTACATACATTGCTTTGAATATAACAGAATTTTTTTCTGCAATAGACTCAGTTAATATGGCGCAATATCGTAGATTACGAGACCAGAATACGTATTTTTTGTACCTCCTCCTTCTTATACTTCTTCTCTCTGCATCGAAAGGAAATCACTGTATAACATAACATTTGAACTGAATATTTAAATTTTCACATTTGCTGAATCTATATTTGATTGCAATTTGTGTACCATAAACTAATACATTCACCGTTACAGGTTAACCTATTCAAAAACAAGTTTTCATATTTTTATTATTATTTAATTTTGTTGCTGATTTCAAAATCTTAAAACGAAGGATATTTCTAGTATCTTATTGTCTATTGAGTGTAATATTTTGGGAAATATCAGATAAGTATATTAGAACCTAAAGTATATCATCGATATATTAAAATGTAACCCACCTTGTTTGTTTGTCCTTGTGTGTCTTACAAAAAAGGTGTGTCTTACAAAAAGCTAGTTGCTTTCTTTACAAAAAGAAAAGCAATACGTGAACCGTAGAATGTATTAACTTAATGAAAAACTTCTTGTTTTTCGAATTTGAAGAAATTAAACTATATTTAGACATTGAAAATGTTGGTGTTACCAAGGACGGATGAAATTAATAAAAGAAATCATCTTAGATATGACTAGTTATGACTTATCACATATTACATTGTGTGAAGATGAATCTTGCATAGTCTTTTCGTTACGAGAGTTAGAGAAATTAACTCGTACTACTGACTTATTATTATTTATGACTTAGGAGTTAGAAAATGCCATCAATCAATCTGCATACTGCCCAAATTTTCAAAACCATGTCAACAACTAGCAGTGTGACGGGTGCCACGCGTGGAGGAGATCATGCTTACCTTTTTGGTGTCACCTGATGATTTCTGTTTGTTAGAAGTTAGACTGTTAGTGCCTTATTTTTATGGCGTTTGTACTGGTTTTTACTTGTGTGATGCCTGATCGTTGATTTTGTTGTCTCATTGTTTATCATCCTTGAGTTGCCATGTCATTTTGGATTATAGGATTCAATGTCAATTGTTTTGGTATTCATTTGGAAATTTATCCACTGTTAAATTTGGTTTCCTGTATAAATTGTTATCTCTTGTACATTTACTCCATATACTTTCACTTTGTTTATTATACTAATGTTCGTCTCTCTTGCTGTGTGTGGAGGTGGTAACTGATACCTCTACTAGAAGTGTACAATCTCTATTTTTCGTTGGCATATATATTTATGTATTTTGTTTTCAACAATCTGAATTTTGTTTTAACAATCTGTATTTTGTTTTTAACATATAAATCAAATTTTCATCTATATATTAGAAAAACTTTTTTTTTTATAAATCTCTAAATTCCATTATTTTCTCTAAATATTTCAACATTTTACACGCTGTCAAACAATGTATCCATACAATGCATATATAGTAAACAAGTAAAACGATGGAGGCACTTGGATTGTTTAGCCAAGGTAAATTCCCCACTGTTAGGCCCAAACTCGCCTTTTTAAACCTTTTTACTCGGCGGTTAATTATATTCCGTTATCATTTACGGGTACAGTATAAAAGATTGTGGGAATGTTTTCTAATTTACCGACAAATAAAGAGGAGAATAGAATATTACAGAAGTTATATACACAGCACTTTGTTGCCTTTTAAAACTCTATTTTTATTTTAATTATTTTTATTTCTGTATGGCTCCATAATATTCTGAAAAATATTTTTTTAATAGAGCTTAAACATCTTGTTTGTAGTACCCACAACTCTTGTGTATTATTAAGCCAAGTTTTTTTGCGGTTGACTCGATAGGTGTCGTGTGGTTGTTTATTTGTCGTTATTGTCATTTATGGGTCTTTTTGTAGGGCATCGGATGACGGCAGCTTGAAGAACACTTTGCCAGTTAATTTTATGTTCGTTGACAACCCCGCATACATAAACAAGGAGAAGATACATGGATGTGGCGTTGCTCGATATTTAGCAATGAATTCCCCTCAAACCGATGCTAGGGGCCGTCTTGAACTTGCTATGAGATATGAGCATAGTTCATCGTTGAATGCCTCGTGGTGACTTCAACATAAAGAACAACAATAGAGGTGTTGTTCCATGGCTTTGTTTAATCATGTATTTGTAAAGATTTTGTCTCATATGCATTTACTCCATATCCTTTTATTGTTAATTTAAGACACTCAAGAAAGTCATTTTTGACTGAAAATTTTGTCATTATTTTTTTATTACATTTGTATACTTTATAGATACCGTTGCCCATCTTCTAGACTTATATGATTTATTTTGGTTGTGCTGCATTGTATTGTTTCGACGATCGGATATCCATGAAGTTTTGTTGTTGGTAGTTTTCGATATGCTCCAATCCTCCCAACACGGGGACTTTACAAACAACAAACAGATGTTTATAACTAACCGGACAACTATCTCCTGGGCACGATTTGACTTAAGACATATCATTTCCTACATGATACATGAATAGCAGAAGAACATTACCCTGTCAATGCATCCTGTCCCACTCCTCCTGTTCGTGTGATTTCTCATCCTGTCCAACTCCTCAGGTTTGTGTGCTTTCTCATCCTGTACCAATCCTCGTGTTTGTGTGAATTCTCATCCTCTACCACTCCTCGTGTTTGTGTGATTTCTCATCATGTACCACTCCTCATGTTCGTGTGATTTCTCATCCTGTCCCACTCCTCGTGTTTGTGTGATTTCTCATCCTGTACCACTCCTCGTGTTCGTGTAATTTCTCATCCTGTCCCACTCCTCGTGTTTGTGTGATTTCTCATCCTGTCCCACTCCTCATGGTTGTGTGATTTCTCATCCTGTCCACTCCTCGTGTTTGTATGATTCCTCATCCTGTATCACTCATTATGCTTGTGTGATTTCCCATAGATGAATATGTCAGATGGATTATGAGATTTAATACGCTTTAAAGAAGATTTTGACAAAATCCAAACATGGGAAAGTACAAATTTCAAAAAATGACAATCATATGATGATACTTAAAAATTCGTAAGATTTACTGGAAAATCTTAAATCCCGTTCAATTTCAATGTATTCTTTCAAACATTTTTTTCCACGCTCTTAACACGCTTCCTATTCAAAAGATTCAAAAACGTTTGTAAACCCCTTTTCTTCACAAAGGTTCCAAAATATCGTGAACCCCAACCCATCAGTAGGAAACATAACTTTAAAATATTGATGGACGCAGTTGGGTATATGCCTAACAATGGGCTAAGAGAGGAAATGGTTTAAACACTGTCCGACTGGATCAGGTCCATAAAGTCATTGACTGTAGCTCGTTTGAGGCACCTTAGGACAACCATGAGCCCCAATTCAAAAAGCGCGTTCGATGATCCCGAGGTAGAAAAAACTGTCCTTCCTTCATGGCAATTATGTCATTGTACCAGCTGACAAGACCAAAAACAACATCACATCACATTTATCTGTAAAAGACAATACATTAACTGCGTACTGAAGGAGATGGGCGTTGACAATTAATTTGCCACCCCCACATACAAAACTCCACCATACCAAGGGAGGACATACTAAACAATCACAAATCAGTATTGTCTTCCTTTGGTATCAGTTTGAGTGAAGAAAAAAACAACCTGCCTTGTATCTACTGGGTACCTAAATTACATAAATGCCCTTACAAACAGAGACACATTGCTGGGTCTGGCAAATGCACAACAAAACCCCTTTCTAAGCTCCTCACTTCATTACTTACTGCAGTCGAAGATGTCCTCAAGATATATTGTGATAAAGTATACTCAACAAGTGGAGTGAATCAGATGTGGATTCTCAAAAGCTCAAAAGTCTTATTAGAATATTTATCTTCAACTGAAATCAACCACTGCAACAGTGTCAAAACATTTGATTTTTCGACTCTCTATACTACTCTACCACACGATAAATTAAAGAAGTCAGTAATCCGGGAATTCATACATCAGTGGGGGGGGGGGGCCTCATCAGTCTTTCTGTACTAAAAAGGGTGAAAGAAAATATTCATATTTAGTGATAGGTAAAGATGGGGCCTGTTTTGTTAAACATCATACTGATTCACACAAAAAGTATACGGAGGAGAATGTCATCGCAATGCTGGAATTCTTGATTGATAACATATTTGTAGAATTTAGAGGACAAGTTTTCCAGCAGACAATAGGAATACCTATGGGGACTAATTGTGCGCCACTTTTAGCAGATTTGTTTCTTTATTCGTATGAAGTCAGGTTCATACAAGGGCTAGTTCAGAAAAAAAACAATAAGCTATCCAAATCCTTTATTTTCAGTTTTCGTTATATAGATGATGTTCTTTCATTGAACAATACTCAATTTAAGGATAACCTTCATCTTATATACCAAAATGTTATCCTCTTTTCGAATCGAAATTAAAGAGACCACTGATGCACCATCATCAGCATCATACCTGGACCTATACCTCTACATTGGCAACTCTGGATGTCTGAAAACAAAACTTTACGACAAGCGTGATGATTTCGACTCTCCAATAGTGAACTTCCCGTTTTTGAGCAGTAATGTTTTTAATTTAATGCTTTATTTATTTTTAGAGGATTGCCAACAGCCCGGAGGCTACTAGTAGCTCTCCTCAAACAACACATATATACAAGATATGAATATACAAGACAAGACAAGTAAATAGAATGTGTACACATAAAGAGAAAAACAAGGTATTTAAGCAATACAATTGTATATATATACACACATGTTAGAACATTTATTTACTTTCACACACACACACACACACTCGAACAGCTCTAATACTAATAGTTAGATCCTTTCACTTTTAACTAAAAACTCAAACACCAAATTGAAGATATCCAAATTTAGCTCAGTTGAAAATTCATCATTTCCATATATCAGTAAATCAACCAGGTAGTTACTACATTTCGATAAAAATAAATTCATATTTACACAAGGACAAAAAATAGACTGTATACCATGAAATATTTTTTTCCGTAAATCTTTATAATAATACGGACAAAAAGTAAAGTAAAAAATGGATAATGGTCTCTGAAATATCACCATCACAATATCACATTACATTTCCGGAATGGTATTAAATTATATCTGTAGAGATGGTCGTTTAAGCCACTCAAACTTTAAACGTAACGCTACCCCTCCCCGTACCCATAGAATAATATCGTTTAGGTGTTTTTATGTCAAAATTTTTATACAAATTTTCTTTGAAAGCATTAATTGAGTCGGAGGCTTTTATATCACGTGAAAAGTCGTTCCAGTCTTTTATAGATTGGGGAAAAAATGATGCAGAGTATGTGGCCGTTCTCGACTGCGGGGGTATTATGTGATTTGGTCTTCTCAGATTATATAGTCCAGTATTATGATTAATAAGAGGATATATATTTTGTACATAAGAAGGGCATTTACCTTCTTTTATTTTGTACAAAAATATTAGTCGATCAATTTTTCGGCGAACTTTTAATGGAGGTAGTCAAAGTTCTTGTAATAAGTTCACATTTTTAGTAATCTTAAAAGCACCTGTAATTAGAATTGTGGCTCTTCTTTGAACTTTTTCTAAAATTTCAGTTTCATAAGAGGTACAATTATCATATATAATGTCACCGTAGTCGAGAATAGACCTGACCATAGATTTATATAAAATTTCAAGGCAAAGGCGTGGCAAATATCTTTTTAAACGAGTCATAATGTCAAGGCGGCGATTTGCCTTTTTAGCGATTTCAACAATATGTTTACTCCATGTCATATTATTTGATAAATTTAAACCTAAGTGTTTGTGACTGTCAACCTCTTGAAGTTTAATACCATTTTAGAACAGAGGAGAATGCAGTTTTCTCTTGTTTTTCTTGGAAAATATCATAAATTTTGTTTTATTAGGATTGAAATTAACTCTCCATTGCTTAGCCCAACCATAGATGTATTAGCCATAGATAGAGCACTCCGAATACCAGCCGTGGTACCCCGTGCTATGTCCTTTGTTCTGTCAAAGAAATCAAGCTATTATCCGTCTCCTCTGATGTCCGATGTGTGTTGCCGACAGAATCATAAAGACTAGATAATCGTTATCTCGTTATCGGAGGAAAGGTTACTTAAGTTTAATGAAGATAAACTTCATAATATACATCTGCTAAATGGAGGGATTGAAAAAAATTAAGGTATTTTTTTCTCAATGTGATCATCTTTTTTCCGTTAAAATCGGCCTGCGGAAACGAAAGTTACTAAGGAAAGAAGATGTTGAATTGCAAAAATTTTTAGTGTAGGTAGGTATCTTTTACCTGAATTTCATACAAGTTCCGGTTATTTCCTAAATATAAAACCTATATGAATAAATTTGCATTTAGATGCCCTTTTGATGCTATAATTCATTAAGGGGACAACACTGGACAACAAAAGATATTGGGATTAAAAGCGGAGCAATTCTGATTATATGCGAAAAAGAAAAGAAATGATGTAATACCAAAATATTTTTGAAAAAAAACGTCATTTTGAGGTTATGATAATAATGAAGAATGCCTATCCGTTCGTCTTTTTTGTTTTTGTTTTTATTTTTAGTTTCTCTCTATAAGCATTGTTTACTTGTTTTAGATCATGGCATGACCTTTCGTGAGCAAATTTGAAATAAATTGCTCGAAAGAAAATTCTCAGATTATTCTATAAATGTTATAAGTGATGACAATTGGAACCATTCATATTCACAACTTGTATAATGATGAGCAATCGTATCATCGACACGCTACAGTAAACATTGTAAGGTCATTTTTGCATAATTTTATAATTCATATTTTGGTTCATCGATTTCCAAACGTTTTTATTTGGTCAACAGGCGTACGACACACAAAGTACAAATTGCGATTTTTTTCATAATTTCTTTATAACTTTTATCTTATATTTTGGTTTATGGATTTCAATATGTTTTGATTTTATCTGCACTGAAGAGTCATAAGTTGTCAAAATGACCATATGCAGAAACTATATTAACATGCAGTAATTTTGTTATTCTGCTATGATCAAGTTAGTCATTGTTTATCCTCTTGAAAAAAAACAAAACATTTCTTAAAAATACATGTATGGTTGTCAATTGCAATTGACCGGAAGATAACGAACAGATATCTTTATTTTCCAAGACTAATTAAAATGACTGCCAGACTCAAACAGAGGGTGCTAAAATTCACTCCGAGACGGTAATTTTTCAAGTGGGTGATAAAATTTCGGCAACAAGGATAGTACTTTTGATCGTCCTGAGTGCTCTATCTATGGCTTATACATCTATGGCCCAACAATTAAGCACTTCGAGATCATTATTCAAAATATTAAGATCTTGTTTATTTGTTAGCGCTCTAAGCAAGGAGGTATCGTCTGCAAATAATTTTATATGACTGTTAATACCTTCATTTATGTTATTCATATATATAAGAAATAACAGAGGTCCCAATATAGAACCTTGTGGTACACCAGCTGAAATTGGTTTCGTATCCGAAGATTTTCCATTCAATACCACTTTTTGAGACCTATTTGTTAGATAATCTATAAACAATTTTAAAAAATTATCAGCCACGCCAAATTTTTTTAGTTTATAAATCAAACCCTCATGCCATACTTTGTCGAAAGCCTTTGATACGTCTAAAAATACCACGCACATATCTTTTCCTTCGTCAATAGATTTATAAATTTTATGAGTAATATCCAGTAGTAAGTTAATGATAGAATCATTTTTCTTGAAGCCACTATTGTTCTCATTTGACAAATGATTATCTATACAATGCTCATATTATTGCTTGTATACGATTTTTTTCTAAGTATTTGCTAATTGAGGACAGGAGAGCAATAGGTCGATAATTTGTAATATCCTTATTATCACCAGATTTAAAAACTGGACATACACTTGATATTTTCCATTTTGATGAAAAAACACCATGACTTAAAGAATAGTTAAATATTTTAGTTAATGGTTTATACAAAGACACAGCACATCTCTTTAATATGATATTATTTAAACAATTCGGACCAGACGACTTTTAATATTTAAAGATAGCAAAAGTTTGAGTACTAGTACTTCATTTTCATCAACTTGAATACTATTTAAGTCAAATTGTCACAAATAGTATGAAAATTTGGTAACGGCATTTGTTGAGTGGGATTTAGTTGCATGTGTGAATCAGATAAATCATTAAATATTTCAGCTTTATGGGTGACGTCAGAAATAGTCTACCGTTTTAGAGCAAGGGGGGTATAGAATGTTGTGATTTAGATCCAAGCACACTTTTTCTAAGAGACCAAAATTTTTTGCTATCCAAATTTGGATCAGATAATTTAGAAACAATAGATTGCTCATAACGTTTCATTGCATCCCTTTTTAGTCTATTTGCATCTCGTCGGGCAATCTGAAACATCTGTCGGAACTCTTTTAAAACGTTTAAATTCTCTATCGCGATTGCGAAACGCACGCCTTACTTCGTTCGACATCCATGGCTTGTCTGCTAGAGGTATTAAAACACTTTTATTGCGAATATGTTCACGTAAAACCATGGATATTAATTCATATGTATAACTAACAATATCGTCCAACTCGTCATAAACAAGAAAAGCCGAATCAAACGGTGCATTCGACATGATCTTTTTTGAGTTTAATTTATAATCCCAAACGTCCCTTCGATACGCAACGGGTTTCGAAGTTTGTATATTCAATTCACAATATACAATACAATGGTCTAAATTTGCAATAGGAGATTTAACTCCAGATTCCGTAACAAGAAAAGGGGCATCACAAAATATAAGGTCAAGTAAAGTTGAACTATTACCTGTAATACGTGTTGGCTCATCTATCAATTGGAAGAAATTATTAGATTCAGATAAGTTCACTTTTGCAGTGAGTATCAAACCATCGCTCACATTTATCATTAAAGTCCCCTAGGATCAATATAGCATATGGTGATAATTGTTTTTAACAGAGGCTATAGAATCGTTAAGTTTTGATAAAAATTCCTTCCTATCTTGAGCCTTTTGATTTGGATGCCTGTAGCATGCACCAACCATAACTGAAAAATTACAGAGAATTATCTGGACCCTAACTAATTCGTGACCTAATATTTCATGCTCACGTTTATGCACATTAGATTTTATTCGATCAGAGACATATATACAGACACCTCCGTAACCTCCCTGACTATCTCGATCATTTCTATAAACTGTATAATTTGGTATAACAATATCGTTTCCGTTATGCAGAGTATATCGAAGTTATCAGACTGACACAAAATTAAATCAATTTCTTCAAGTTTACTAGCGTAGCTGTTTATTTCTTTATTAAAAGCATATAAACTTCTACAGTTTACATAAACACACAAGGATAAGTTAGTACCTGTTGGACCAGGATTTGGGTGTACAGTACCGAACATTACTAATAATAAAAATATAACCATGGTTAATTTATATTTTGAATTACATTCTGTTAAAATGATGATCACGGAACATGTCAAGTACATGTATTGTTCTGTACTTATGTTATGGGGATTATACGGTAAGAAAGTATTATTTGTTCTCGGTTGGCGAGTGACATTCCAGACACCAATACAAAAACGGTATTGCTGAACGCAAATCATAATTAAGCTAAGTAGGTTCTAACAAACCGGATCACACAAACATTGATTGTTTTCAATATTTGAATTGTTTCAAATAAATATATAATAAAATGTGTATAATTAAGGAGGATTGATGAATGAAATATATAGCATTATGATTTCATACGATAATAAGTGTTCAGTTGATTTTTTTTGTAGGTAATTTTAAAATTCATATATCTGGAGAGAAAGTTAAAGCTTTGTTTTATTTTAGATCTTAAAACATACACAGTACATTCTAAATTTAAAACAATTTGATAAATTTATGATTTTTTAAGGTATATAAGATAGCTGAACAAACAGATTTTTTTTCTTAAGACTTTTGTTAATATTTTTTATGTAAATCAGTTGAATCAAGACAAGGAAATGTGTTTATTTATTGGTAAGTATATGGCAAAGCAGCATAAGTTTTTACAATTTTTGGGATATTTCATCCAAAGACGTAATATGTACTAGCACTCCCTCGACACCTTTCACGAATATTTTGCCATTGAAAGCCCATGACGATTTAACGAGGTGATGCTTACTAGCTTCTTTCAGTAAGTACAAATTGTATGGTGTTAGTTCTTCCATCATTGAAACACCCGGGATTCTTTTGATGATACCCTTAGCTCCGATAACCTTAATTTTGTCAGTACGGCGTAACATTTTACAGATGATTGAGCGTTTGGAAATATGCCTTGTAATAGCTGATGCATACGTGGAATTCATCAATCGTTCTCCTTAGCGTTACCGTTAGTAGACTAGCTGTTTTCAGCTCTAGCTATAGGACTTGCAGGTGGAGTGCGGTTTATATTTGTCTTACCAACTCTATGTGCGACTTCAATGTCTATATGTTCAGGTTTCATTGTTCGCTTAAAGAAGTCATCAACAACTTTCATAGCGTCTTCATTTGGTGTTTCGGGTATGCCAAATATGCGAATTGTATTTTTTCCGAGTATATTGTGCATTGTCGTTTATGTGTAGTTTAAGTCTGTTAACTTGATGGGACAAAGCTGCCACGGTTTGATCTAGATTCTGGATAACTATGTATTTGTCTTGAATTTGATATTGTAAGTCATTTTGTTTGCCAGTTAAAGTCTTTAGTTCAGAGGAATTTTTGTCAAATTGGTTTTGCATAGTAAAAATATCACTCTATTTTATCTAGTCTGGTGCAAAATGTTGTTTTCAGTGACCTCGTTATTCTAAATGACGCCTTTTCCAATTCAGTTTTTATCGTGGAATTCACAATTTCAGTTAACGCTTCATGGAAATTTTCCGAGCCTAGGATTGATGTTTCACTTGAAAGAGATACGCTTTCGCTCTTCATTGGTTAGAGGAGACTGTGTCGAATTACTATCAACTGTTGGAACTTTGAGAACACTAGACATTTTTGAACCACCACTTACTAAAGCAGTTTGTTTTTTCGGTCTCTTTGGTTTCTTTTTCTCTGGCATATTATTTTGTTTCGATACATAAAAATACTATATTATGGATGTACTATAATCCGTTTGCTTACATTTTGAAATTACTACTGTGTGTTGAACTGTATTCACGAGCTCACTCGATACACTGAACATATTCAAAAATGTTACCTCTGTGAAATTTCCAACATTTTCCAGATTTCCATCCTTATATATTGAATATAGAACACATTTTACACACTTACTATTCCTTTTTTACCAATTTTTCAGTAGTGAAATTTTACATTTTGTGCGCTCCGATTTTTTCCACCGACATGTTACACCAAGTGCAGACAAACCAACCCGTAATATTCCAACATCTCCGGCATATGGCGTGTACATTTCACAGCTCATTCGCTATTGCCGCGCCTGTAGTTTGAACAGCGATTTTGTCAACAGAGTCAAATTACTGTCTCAAAAACTTATACATCAAGGGTATGCTCAGTCAATTTGCAATTGTCACTACAGAAGTTTTACGGTCGTCACCATGATTTGACAGACCGTTACAATGTTTCTATTTCACAAATGAGAACAGATATCTTTGGGTAGATCCAGAGTTTGTTACCGGACTGTGACAAAACCGGACTTTTCACTGGCAGTGTGACGGGTGACATGCGTGGAGCAGATCATGCTTACCCTTCCGGAGCACCTGATGATACCTTACTTTTTATAGGGATTCACACTGCTAGTGCTTTAGTTGTGTGGCGTTCTTGTTCATTTTTGTTTCTTGTTTTGTCTTTGTCATACTGTCTCAATTCGTGTTGGATTTGAATTGCCGTGATTTTAGATTAATGATTTTATAATCCCCCCTTTCCTCGTTCTTGCTTTGGAATTCGTTTGCCGATGTATTGTTGTATTGGGTTATAAATACAAATTTTTTCAAAAAGCAATTAAAAAAGAAAATTATACCTCAATAAAAAAATAAGTGCACGGTATACTTCATTTTCTAACTGATAACTTATTTATCACGAGGTGCTATTTTTCAACAGCAACTTGTTATACCGATGGGCACGAATTGTGCTCCTCTATTCGCAGACTTGTTCTTATACTCCTACAAGACTGATTTTTTTCTGGAACTCGTGAAAGCTGTCATAATGTGTGTTTCAAAGTTTATTCGTAACGCGAAAGCAAGCGCCAATTATGTAGACTTTCTCATAAGGTTTAATATTCTCCATGATCGTCTTATTAATACAGGCTTAAAAAATTCCGTCTCAAAGGATCATGAAAAGGTTTTTAATAGATATTAGTCCCTTGCGGGAAAATTTGAAGTTTTGGTTCATGAACATTTCTTTTCCCTGTCTTCGACCTTTCAATGGCAATTTCTGTTGATTTACCACCGGGCACTACCGCAATGGAAGGGGAGTTTTTGCGCGCCATAAAAACCGGTTTAACGAACCATTTCTTTTGAAATGCCTGTACCAAGTCAGGACCATTGAGGTTGTACCAAGTCAGGACCATTGTGGTTGTACCAAGTCAGGACCATTGAGGTTGTACCAAGTCAGGACCATTGAGGTTGTACCAAGTCAGGACCATTGTGGTTGTACCAAGTCAGGACCATTGTGGTTGTACCAAGTCAGGACCATTGTGGTTGTACCAAGTCAGGACCATTGTGGTTGACAATTTCAGTTTTGTACCTGCTTTGTCTTTTTACCGTTTGGATTTGTGCTCATGAAAATTATGTTTGGTATTTGGTTATTGCCCTTTTTTACCCATTCCGTATTATATATGTATGTAAATTCCCACATCCCAGGTCATATTAATAACAAGTTTTGAGACTAATTATCATAAATAAAAATATTCCTATTTACAAATCAATGATCTTTTCATAGTATAACAATGTATGTGAAAGATCCGATTTGCATGTTTGCACATGCATTTTAAATACCTTATTCGTAAATATTATCGAGGAAGTATTAAATTGTAAACACCTTTGTGTACGTTTTCAGAAAATTGACATTGATAGCTTTATTGACATTGATAACTGTACAAAGCAGGACGATCAGACAAAATGGAAGAAAATAACATTGTAAGTTTCAATTGATGATGCTGTAGTTACACATTGCTTAAACGTAAAATCTTACAAAATAAACAATTTTGATTACAAATAACGTAGTTGTAGTAGGCCAGCTTTTCCATTTTTATATTTTATTTGATATTTATTTAGATTTCATTTGGTGTTATTATGGATTTCCTATGTTTGGGATCTAGTGCTGCTGATGAGGAATTAATGGCTATGCAGCTCATTAAAATTATTCATTTACTCCATATCCTTTCGTAAAATATTATCTGACATGAACGTCTACCTTGCCTGTTATAGAAAGGAGAAGGTTCAGTATGACCCGTTTTGGGCCCTAAATAATTGGAAATTTTCATATATTAATACTATATATTCTAAATCATCAAATTAACAGTGCAAGTGTTTCTTTATAAATATCCAGGCATATTTTTTGCATTTAAGTGCAAATGTTCTAATTGCTAACATCATAAACATGGGCTAAATTCCAAGAAAACTGAAAATCTCACTATTTTTTGGTGGAATTGTGTAGAGTTTTCTATAATTATAGTAATAACCACATTCATGTTCATTCACAGTAATTACACATATGATGTAACTAACAAGTATACATAACACACTGAAAAGATTTGGTTGAACACGCACGTGGCCTCTATTATCAGAGCCAAAAACTGGGTAAAATAATGCATTTTTTAACAAATTTGTTGCAGTTCCGTTTCAGATTAAGTTTGAGCCACTGCAAAATCATGTTAAGGATATGTTTTCAAAAATAAGATTGACTGAATCAACTGAATATGACATTAAACATTGTAAAAAAGAGTGCCATATCTCCACTAATTTGTTGTTAATTTTTGGGACCAAAACAGGCCATACCGAACCTACTCCTTTACTGTTTTTATCAAAATTATAATCCCTTAAAATACTACGGCTTCATTCCGTGTATGGCACTCGGTGGATGTCCTTAGTGCTAGATTTGGCTTCCTATTTCGATATTTTTGGTAACGAGTACTCCTTTCTTTTTACTTTTTATGGATTTGGGCTTTTCATATTATTTGANTGGAGGTGTTGGACGTACGAAAGTTTGAGAAACTGAAGATCAACTGTATAACTTACATTGTTACCTTGATTGTGGCAACTGAAAACCAGGTGAGCGATACAGGCTCCTGGGAGCCTCTGGTCTAATACCTTATTAATAAACCGAACTTTATAATTGAAAGACCCAATTTTTACACACGAAAGGGTCACAACATAAGAGACTGAAAACTAAATCATTGTTTAAACAATTCTGACGAAGCTATTTAATGTTAAGATGTCGATTTTTTAATTAGTTGAAGCAAAGCCTTTCTTGTTTTAAGTGCTCTGTTGAAAAGCCAAGCATGGCGACAAATGATTACAAATCATAATTCATTTAATAGCAAAAGGGTTTTGTGAAAAATCAAAGTAGCGGATCTGGCTTCATAAAAACAGAAATACATATGTCATCCATAATGTGAGGAATTAATTTCCGAAATGGCCATACAGCTCATTGAAATTTATTGTAGTTGGAGTAAGCATATGTAATATGGTCTCATGTTCATTTACTCCATATTCTTTCGTAAAATCCTTAATAACCCCGATGGAAATACTTCAGCAAGAGCTGTAAAATAGTAATTTCATTAGGAGCACCAACAAAAAGGAAACGATCATAGAATTTTCTGAGGACAATGTCCTATTTGATATTTCAAATCCCTTCATTTGACAGTATGTACAAACCTTGATATTGAAATACTGGAACAATTGAAACAGCAGGCAGTAGGAGACCTTGCATGTTACCGGTGGGACATATTTTCATGTCAACCCTGTGGTGTTTATCTTTTTTTTTTTNTAGGAGCACCAACAAAAAGGAAACGATCATAGAATTTTCTGAGGACAATGTCCTATTTGATATTTCAAATCCCTTCATTTGACAGTATGTACAAACCTTGATATTGAAATACTGTAACAATTGAAACAGTAGGAGACCTTGCATGTTACCGGTGGGACATATTTTCATTTCAACCCTGTGGTGTTTATCTTTTTTTTTTTCTCAATATCTAGATTTTATAAAATCAAAGGTGTATCTCCCTCGTGCATAGTTCTGTCCTTAACTAATTTTGGCTCTCAATTTTGGATCATTTTTGGTTATCTTTTCTCTATCAGCTTTACACATAGTTTCGGTTTATGATCTTCAAAATGTTTTGATTTGATCTGCTCTGAAGAGACATAACTTGTCGAAATGGCCATATGCAGAAGATAAAATTTACAATAACGACGGTATTTTATTATTTAGATTTAAAAGAAAAATGTTGGTTTATTGTAAATAGAACATGACGTATGTGTGAAACACTACATATGCCCCCAGATTATGGTCAATTATATGGGAAAACTGCAAATTTTTACCACTTTTTGACCTCTGTGATCTTGACCTTTGATCTGACCTAATTTTGGGGGCATATTTGTGTTCGTCTTCACTTGCCAAGTATTGAAAGTCTATCTTATAGAGTACAAAAGTTATTTATTTCCTTAATAGAAACTCCCAATTTGTCCCCTTTATTCTGAAATGGGTGGAGCTACTTTGGGCTTCTTGTGTATTGAAAATGGTGTTAATTGTTCAATGTATCTATTCAAACCTGTTATAAGCAACCTACAGAAAAATACTTCATCAAGATCGGACAAAAATTTAAAAAATCATTTTTCAATTTGACCCACTATGGACCTCTTGTTTCTAAAAAATAGTAAATGCTACCTAAATCCTTTAGCATACTCAAATGTTGGACTTTTGAATCGTATTCAACCCGGAAACAATTTTTTATACGTAAAAATTCAATACATCAATACATTGAGAGTGAATCACTAATTAATTAACACTGTTGATCTAAGGGTCATTTATATTTAATCGATTTGTAGCCTTTCGCGTTAATTGTTGTTCGTCCATTAAAATTTAATTAAAGAATTGTCATATAGGAAAATTTATATGCACTTTAATTTCATAAAAAATTTGTTTTTTATGTGGTATATATTTATTTCAATAGGTTTAGAAATCCAGTATTTAGGTACTCCAACGAAGACTTTGTAAGCAAAGTTTGATAATTTATCAATTTTCATTGCACAAATACATAATGATGACATGGTGCATGAAGACGCACGTTAGGTGATGTATTCGAATTACAACCCATACTTTTCAACTGCAAAGTTTCAAATAGATTCATGAATGCACGTAGGTGCACGTCAATTTTAACTTTTACTTGTTTGTGCAGTTTTGTTGAATTTTTGTCGTAGTTGATCATAATTAGTGGCCAAAGCGCCGTAACTCAAAATAATTTGGAACCAGTTTTTCCTTAGCTCTTAACAGCACTGGTAAATGAGAAGAAAACCAATGCCGGAAGTGGACAAATTGCTATTTTTAAATTATATGAATTAATACTTAATCTAATTTTTTTTAGATTAAAAGTTTAATATTTTATTATGGAAGCAGATAACTATCTTTTTTCGCCGTTATATTCATTGAATGCGAACATTCAATTTTTTCGTTGGAGTACATACAGTATTCCTTTTTACTGGTATCTGAGGTGCGTTTCCGTCTTCAATTATACAAGAGTTCCTATCTCGAACTATCTCGGGGCATTTTTGTATTAGCAATTAAATAAAGCAAACCACGTCTGAATGCGACAAATAATAAGGATTCTACAGTAAAATCTGGGAAAACAGCAAATTTAACCCTTTTTAACCTCTGTTACCTTGACCTTTGACCTGACCTATTTTTTGCATATTTATGTTTCTCTGGACAAGACCTATACATCTGATAAGTATGAAAATCTATCTTACATAGTTCAAATGTTAAAGTTTCGGACGCACAGATAACCAAACACATACTAGTAAGAGTTATCCTCCTTCTAATCTATGAACGCAGACGTGATAGAAGACACCCACAGACGAAATACACAAATAATGCTGAAAATATTACCTCCCTTTACGAACGCGGACCTGATAGAAGACAACCACATAGATGAAATACAATGACAACTGCCGAAAACGTCCGAAAAACCATGCCGGAGTCGTTCCGACTTGGGGAAAATACCCGACTTCCGGTCAATATGGTCAATATGGCCATCCACAGGAGATACACACTTACTTTCGTCATTTCCGGTTAACATGGCCGATTAGGGTTTCAAAGAGGACAACTTCCGGTGTTTACCTAGGGACACACCAGCGGTCGCATATGCGCGCTGTACTTTTGCTATATAACCCCCCTGCGGAGTCACATGTTGTTCCATTGTTTCCCGGCAAAATGGCCGAATATAGCTTCAATTAGGGCCACTTTCAGTTGCACATGTGCAACCCAATCACTTCAACTTCCGGTCACGTCATTTCCGCCTCCGGTGACGTCACTTCTGGTCTATGTCTCTTCCGATGTCTCATTTCCGGCTCCACCTTGCTTTACTACGTCAAATCCGACTGTGCTCGTCCCTATATACTACTGCCCACAATGGCCAAAAATGTAAAATCTACTGTAAGATGATCAAGTCCTTGAGATCTATTAAATTTCATACTAAAGTCTTCGTATATTCCTCAACTGTAAGTTTCCCTTCTGCTTTGTTTGCATTTCCAGATAGCACATAATATATTTTTGAATATTTCAATATACTCGTAAATTTGTTCTATATTTGGATTTTTAGTATAAAGTTTTAGATAAGTTCACTATATTTCAAGTAATTTAATTTGCCTTATTGTCTCCACTTTTCAATTTACATTTTTTCATAGCAGTAATAGATCCATTGTTAGTGTTGCTTTTAGGTCCCCCTCTATTTCTATCCATTTAATCCTAGATCTTATTTTTCCGAGTTCTTTTTCGATTTTTGGTATAATTTTATTTGTAAAGTTTCTAGATTCTAAATTACAAACGTACTTACTTGGTTTCTGCCCCCTCTGTAATCCATTTGGCCTTTGATCTTAAAACATTATCTTTCGATTTGTTGGACCGTATGGTTTCTAATTCTTTCTTTTTAATTTCAATATTTCGTAAAAGTTCCAGGGAATTTATGTTTTGTTCTTCCAAATTTCTAATTTCTTCAATAAGACTGTTTTCTTTATTTCCATCTGTTTTTTTTTATAATTACTATATGATATCGTCTTACCTCTAGTTTTCATTAGAAGAGTTAAGAAATACCTGGTTAACAGTAAATATGATATCCGAGTCAGGTATTAACGCTACTAAGATTTTGACTGCTGTGAAAGAAGGCCAGCAAAAATACTGTGATACTGTTTATTCACGTAGCAGCATCAATCATATGTGGATACTCAAAAATTCTAAAGATCTTCTGAACAACTTGAAAACCCGGTCACTTTCAAAAATCCACTCGTTGAAAACATTCGATTTTTCTACACTCTATACTACTCTTCCCCATTCACAATTGAAAAGTCGTTTGATAGATCTTATCAAGAACGCATTTACTTACAAAAAAGGACAAAGCTTTAAATATGTAGCCTTAGCATATACATCTACATATTTTACCAACAAAGTACCAAAGGGTAATACACGATACTACACTGAAGAACAGGTGATTAGCATGCTGGAATTTCTCATCGACAACATATTTGTCCAGTTCGGGGGCAAGATATTCCAACAGACAGTCGGCATTCCAATGGGAACGAATTGTGCTCCTCTCTTAGCCGACCTGTTTTTGTTCACTTACGAAACAGAATTNTACAAGTTTTTCATAAAAAGTATGTTCATCTTTATTTGGACCATAAATAACTGCTAAAGTTAAACGATTTTCCTGTATGGTCATGTCAAGTATTAAGAAATTACCCCCAGGGTCCTTCTTTTCTCTATTTATTTTGAATTCAAAGTTATTACTAAATAATACTGACACCCCTATAGAGTTAGATGAATAAGAACTGAAGGATTTATAACCCCACAGTTTTCTATCTTATCTTTCTGTAATTCGGTAAAATGTTTATCTTGCAGGCATACAATATTATATTTTTTTTATTTGTCAAATAATCAAAAACATCTTTTCTTTTATTTATATTCCCGAGACATTGACAATTCAAAGAAAGAATTTTAATACTATCCATAATGTTTTTTCAATATTCTATAATCAAGTGACTTGACTGGCCATCCCTTCAACAAAATTATAACTTCAAAAAATACCAACAAAAAATAATTAAAAAACACAATTTGTTCAACATGATCAGAAAAACCAATACAATTTTGGCATTCATTACAAATTTGTCTTCTCTGATTTCTCAACAAGTGTTATTTACAATACATTACCTATTTATGTATTACCTTTTTACTTAATAACAAATTAACCTGTATATGACAAATAAACTTTTCCATTAGTTTCATTAAGAAAAGTAGACTAAAAAAGTACAAAAAAATACCGAAGTTGCATACAAAGCAGTAAATTTCGTTATGCTGTACACGTGTTTCAAGGAGTAACCTCTCATCAGCAGCATTAAAATCAAATAATATGGAAAGCCATTATCTAAAAGTTGTAACAAAAGAAGTACTCATTAAAAACAAATCGAAATGGGAAGCCAAATCCAGTACCAAGGACATCTACCGAGTGCCATACACGGAATGAAGCCTGGGTATTTCCAAGGGGTTAGAATTTGATAAAAACAGTAAATAAGGTTAGATGTCAAAATGTTCATTTTTGTTTGCTTAATGAAAAACAATATCTTTTACCAAGTAGCTAGCATAGGCAAGATCACATCGGTGTACAATTAAGTATCAGTTGGACATATAACACAACATGCCAAAAGAGCCAGCTGGCTGGCCAAACGATTGACGTTATTGGAAACTTTTGATAAAAAAATATTTGTAGTCAATTACCAATGACCAGAAAATATTTAAACTGCTTAAAATAGTTATTTAAGTGAAAGAAAAATATCCTGGAAGTATTTAACACTGCTAACAGAATGTTAATGAATTTTCAAAAAGTTAAGTTTCCCTTCTGCTTTGTTTGATTTCAATGTACTCGTAAATTTGTTCTATATTTGTATTTTTAGTATGAAGTTTCAGATAAGTTCACTATATTTCAAGTAATTTAGTTTGCCTTATTGTCTCCACTTTTCAATTTACATTTTTTCATAGCAGTAATAGATCGATTGTTAGTTTTGCTTTTAGGTTCCCCCTCTATTTCTATCCATTTAATCCTAGATCTTATTTTTCCGAGTTCTTTTTTGATTTTTTGTATAATTATCCCCGCACTTTCGAAGAAAATTCGGGGATAGCTTTATACCCTCCGTCTGTCCGTCCGTCCGTCCGTCACACTTTTCTTGTGACTCAAACTCCTCCTACATTTTTGGATTTAGGGATTTAATTATGTTGTAGAATTGTTGCATATAGTCTGCAGATGCGCAATAAGCTTTCGGATTTTTGATATTGCAAACAAGAGGCCCCATGCTGTCAATTTTTACACATATGGCATGTGACACAAACTCCTCCTACATTTATGGATTTAGGGATTTAATTTTGTTATAGAATTGTTGCATATTGTCTGTAGATGCGCTATAAGCTTTCGGATTTTTGATATTGGTCTTGGTGCAAACAAGAGGCCCCATGATGTCAATTTTAACAAAGAAAAAGATGTGGATTAGACACATGTGGCATGTGACGCAAACTCCTCCTACATTTTTGGATTTAGGGATCAAATCTTTATGCAGAATTGTTGCATATAGTCTATAGATTTGCAATAAGCTTTTCGAATTTTGGTTCCGGTTCCAACTTTGGTAAATTTCCTGAAAATGTCAAAGACACTTATTTTTTTTTAAATTTTGGCATGGTATCTTATATTCTGACAAGTGTTTGGTGAAAAACAAAATTCTGAAAACTTAGGATTCTGAAAGGCGGTTCCAATTTTGGTAAATTTCCTGAAAGTCTCAAAGACCACTTATTTTTTGGAATTCTACTTAGCAACCATATATCCTAGAATTCTTTTAGTAACAATAATGAATATCAATAGATAGATTTAAAGCATAATGAAAAAAATTATGCCCAGGGTGTATAATAATTGTTTTCTGTGTCAAACAGGGAGTGCGGGGATAGCTGTCGTTTCCGACAACATCCAGTTTTATTTGTAAAGTTTCTAGATTCTAAATTACAAAAGTACTTACTTGGTTTCTCCCCCTCTGTAATAAATTTGGCCTTTGATCTTAAAACATTACCTTTCAATTTGTTGGACCGTATGGTTTTTAATTCGTTCTTTTTAATTTTAATATTTTGTAAAAGTTCCAAGGAATTTATGTTTTGTTCTTCCAAATTTCTAATTTCTACAATAAGACTGTTTTCTTTATTTCCATCTGTTTTTTTTTCCTTTATGATTACTATATGATATCGTCTCACCTCTAATTTTCATTAGAAGAGACTCAAGAAATAGCTGATCATTAACAGTAAATATGATATCCGAGTCAGGTATTAACGCTAAATCCATATCTTTTTGTTGCGGGGAGATATACTGTTTTTTAGTTCCAGTATCTTCTCTTTACTTAATCTAAGTATTCTTTATCATATAACAACGAATTGTTAAATTTCCATAACCTTTTGCCCCTTTTAAATTCATTAAAAGTAAGTTCAAGAGAAGTTATTGAATGATCTTGTCTATATCCTGACTCAATGTCACAGTCTTTCAACGATGACAACAAATTTTCAGAAACAAGAAAAAAGTCAAGTATTGACTTTAAGAGGCGCTCTTTTTCTCCAAGTGTAACGTATTTTTTCTGGATATAATTCCCTATAAGGATCAATTAATGAATAAGTTTCTATTATTTCTAAATCTTTCAATCTTGAATTGTTATTGTAAATGTTAGTATAATTAAAATAATCCAAATCAGGATTAAGTACTTGATTAAAGTCTCCACAAAGAATATGTGTTGTATTTCAAAAATCATCAATACAAGTTTTTCATAAAAAGTATGTTCATCTTTATTTGGACCATAAATAACTGCTAAAGTTAAACGATTTTCCTGTATGGTCATGTCAAGTATTAAGGAATTACCACCACGGTCCTTCTGTTCTCTATTTATTTTGAATTCAAAGTTATTACTAAATAATACTTACACCCCTATAGAGTTAGATGAATAAGAACTGAAGAAGGATTTATAACCCCACAGTTCTTCTATCTTATCTTCCTGTAATTCGGTAAAATGTGTATCTTGCAGGCATACAATATTATATTTTTTATTTTTCAAATAATCAAAAACATCTTTTCTTTTATTTATATTCCCGAGACATTGACAATTCAAAGAAAGTATTTTAATACTCTCCATAATGTTTTTCCAATATTCTATAATCAAGTGACTTGACTGACCATCCCTTCAACAAAATTATAACTTCAAAAAAATACCAACGAAAAAATTAAAAAAACACAATTTGTTCAACATGATCAGAAAAACCAATACAATTTTGGCATCCATTACATTTTTTTCTCTGATTTCTCAACAAGTGTTATTTACAATACATTACCTATTTATGTATTACCTTTTTACTTAATAACAAATTAACCTGTATATGACAAATTAACTTTTCTTTTAGTTTCATTGTGAAGAGTAGACTAAAAAAGTTAGATGTCAAAATTTTCATTTTTGTTTGCTTAATGGAAAACAATCTCTTTTACCAAGTAGCTAGGATAGGCAAGATCACATGGGAGTACAATTAAGTATCAGTGGGACATGTAACACAGCATGCCAAAAGAGCCAGTTTGCTGGCCAAACGATTGACGTTATTGGAAACTTTTAATCAAAAAAATATTTGTAGTCAATTACCAATGACCAGAAAATATTTAAACTGCTTAGAATAGTTATTTAAGTGAAAGAAAAATATCCTGGAAGTATTTAACACTGCTAACAGAATGTTAATGAATTTTCAAAAAGTTAAGTTTCCCTTCTACTTTGTTTGATTTCAATATACTCGTAAATTTGTTCTATATTTAGCTTTTTAGTATGAAGTTTCAGATAAGTTCACTATATTTCAAGTAATTTAGTTTGCCTTATTCTCTCCACTTTTCAATTAACATTTTTTCATAGCAGTAATAGATCGATTGTTAGTGTTGCTTTTAGGTTCCCCCTCTATTTCTATCCATCTAATCCTAGATCTTATTTTTCCGAGTTCTTATCATTATTTATGTTTTTGTCTCTGATTTGTTATGTGTTACTTTTCTAGTGCAGTTCCCTTGTGGATTATGGCATGTGATTGTAATTTTCGGTAATTGTAGGTGTTTACTGTTATCTTTCCTTTGTAATTTTAGTCAGTCTTTGTAGTTTGAATCATACAAATAAATTTCATTTCGATCGGTTTTTTTTTTTTTGGGGGGGGGGGNTTTTTTTTCGTCTTTTTTCCTCCTCTTTTTTGTTGGTGTTTTTAATTTTGTTATATATTGTTTTTGGGTTGTTTGTTTTTTTTTGCTTTGTTTTTGTTTCGTTTTGATTTGATTTTTAGGATTTTATTATTATTGTTTTGCTGTAATTCTATAGTACGTGAATGTTACTTTGGCTGTTGATAGATATTACTAAATGTTTATTTGTTTGTGATGTGGGGGAGTAATTTGTTCCTGATATCTTTCATCATCAAGTATACTTCTCTTCAAATAAAAACATTCCATTTCTCTATTTTCTTAATTTTGACAGATATAGCTAAATGGTGCAAGAAAGTTAACTTTGGACATGTAAATAACTGCTATGGGGGTATAACTAAGAAATAAAAAAAGTATGCTTGTTCATGACACACCCCTAAAATGGCAACGAACGTTTTTACTTCAATTCCAAGAAAATTAAAATGCTAGACTTTCTTAGACAAAAATATTCATTTGTTTATAATTTGTTTACAAGTTATATTTCTGTTTGTAGCCAATGATGCCCCTAACTTGCTTTATTTCCACATACTACTACATGATGTAAGATATTTGTTCGTTCCAAAATTGTATTTGATATCCAAATGTCAAAATTGCAAACTTTTGTGATAGGACTATGTGAAAGATGAACGGAAGTACAAATATAATGGTAGTATATATGCAGTTACAAATTATGATTTCACGTGGTACATTGCCATTGCAACAAAACATGGCCCCTGTAGTGATGTTAACTGGAAATTGCATCACAAGAAGTAACCCGAATAATCCAGTCGCTATATTCCACTCAATACGATCGCTTCATAAACTGGGGGACTTTTAAATTGTGACAAGTTCAGGCTCGCGAAAGGTGATCTGCCGCTAGAGGGCACATAATTATTCGAGTTACACAAGAAGTCACGTGACCGGAATCTGAAGTCATTCGGCCGGATTTTTTTTATGCTTCATTGCGCATGCGCAACCGAAAATGGGTGTAATTCCTGTATACCAACATATAGACCGTGATTCATTTTTCTTACTTGTTTTTTTCATTTTTAAACAATTCAATATTCATTGATATTTGTAGGGTGTCCTCTATCACTCCGCGAGCACAGTTAGAAATACTTTGATCGCTGGTATTTTATGTTAAAGATACGATATAATAGAAAAATGCGAAATCAAGCTATGAGATAATAATTTATAATATTTTCTGCCTTTTACTCAATACAAATATTCAAGATCTACTTCTTAAACAGGTGGGTAGTAAGATTTAATAGATTTAAATCTGACTAATTGCTTTGGCTTCTACCTATTAGTATTATTATTTTCCAGTTATTTAGAATATTGCCTACCAATATATTTTAACTTATCCTTGCAGATTGCCACATGGTCATGGAATTTGAAACTTAGAGATATGAACAGCAAACTGGTTACATTAAGGATCACTAGTCCCATCAATTTCATGTTCGATACACTATTTCTTTTGTTGGTGGACATCATAGACTTTTCCTGCTCTCAGCTGGTCATCAACTCTCACAAAGGAGAACTTGAGATACCACTTAGTATTAACCTCAAATTCAAACAATCAAAATTGCATATCTATGGATTAAAACACTTTTATACAAAGATGGGGCACTTTGATCAAGTTGTGTGTTATGGCGAAAATGACCAAAACTGTAAGTTATATTTTTTCCCACAGTAACACAGTAGGTACTGAAAAAATTGATAATTTATAAAATCTGATGACTATTTGCTCACTGATACTGCTGAAATACATGATGACTTTTTACAAAAACTGCGGAAAGTTTGAGTTTGATTTTCTTTCGTAGTGCGACAGTGTTTTACTAAAAGACTAGGCCCATCTTTCTAGATTATGTTTTGTCCCATTCTTTTCTTTTTTTTTCAAGATAGTGGTCTTCGAGTTAGTAGTCTACCTGTATATAAAAAATAAAGATAGTTTTGAAGGTCGAGACAGAAGATATCACCGTATCGCGAGGAGTCCGATAGGACGAGCTGTGATACTAGTGATATTTTCTGTCGAGACCTTCGAAACTACCATTGTTGTTTTTATCGGCAACGTCATAAGAATCATGACGTATTCCGGTGACGTCATTGCCTGATATATTCTTGTATCAGGTCTGTACGTAGATACTGACAATATCAGTCGGTAACATCAAAGAGAAAAACCTACATATGACCGATAAACTGTTTTATTCGTATGTTTATTATACTATAAGGAAACGGGATAGAGAAAAGGGAGGTTTGGGTACCATTAAAACGGTTTAACCCTAGCGGCTAGCTTTTGCTGTCGGTACCAAGTCCGGCTATCCCAAGTCCTTTTCGTTATTTACGTTTGTAATTTGTCTTTCTTTTATGTTTTTCTAGACATTTCTCTTTGCGACCTTAGATTGTTATTTTCGGCCATTGTAGGTGTTTACTGTTATCCTTTCTTTTTATTTCAAATCATAGGTAGAAAGTATTAAAGGAATATAATTAAAAGATTTAATTTTTTTTTAAATTTATTTACATGTTATTTTTCAAAAATTAGCTTGATCAATGTGGGAATAGTTGAACTATAATATTTCATTTTTTATGAAAAATCTTAATGACAGGTAACACTTTTTACAAAATGAATAAACAGAACGTCACATTTACCCCGTAAGTTCAAGTTTTTTATGCAACTTTGGTATTTTTGTACTTAATAAAATATTTGTGTTTCACAATTACTCCTGATAACGTAACATTGGGCAACATTATAAATTTGATATCGTTTGAGAAATTTGATTAGTGAAGAACTGATCACATGACCCACTGTATTTTTAGAGATTGTCTATAAAACATTATATCAAAAAGTTATATCGCATGGTACTAAAAATAGTAATGCATATATGGCAAGATTCAATGCATGTTGCTCAATTCATTTTGATGTTATTTTAAAGAATCAATTACATGTTTATGTAACAGTAAATGTGTGTAATTAGTAATATCATGAAATTACTGAAAATTTAGAAATTACATGAATTACTGAATTTTGTCAGTAATAACATGAAATTACTGAAATTTTTCAAGAATTTTACACACATTTACTGCATCAAAACCTTTCAAAATTTTTCACTTAATTTACTTATACCAAATTGTTAGCATGTTTATACATTATTATACTTAAATACCATGTATTGGTATATATTATAGAGAATAAAATATTTCTGTAAGTAGTTTTATGGGGAATAATTCACTGTTATAGTCCATGATTATCTTTCAAAGAAGTGAAGATGTTTTTCTTTATGAATTAGATATAGTTTCTTGGGTCTGATCTGTACTAAATATGTAGTATTTAGAGAACCGAGTTTATAATCATTCTTTCTCTAATTCTTGTTGGAAATAAATACTTCCCAAATGATGTTAGATGAAATTGAAGAACATGTTTGAAAATTGATCTCACTTGCTGATTGGTTAATCATGTAAATGTCTCGTGTCAGTTTCTAGAAATAGTGCAACCGGATGTTGATGAAATTAACACCTGCATCATTGTCTAACGAAATGGTTTTGCATTTTAATGACTAAATTAACTCAATTTATTGATAATATGATATTTTTATCAAAAATATTATATTCAACACCCCTTTCAATGAATTGCGCAATGATACACATAGCAACGATGATAGCAACAAAATGGCGGCATAGTTGAGACTGGATACTACCTCGAACTTTAAAATGTTAAAAAAACTATCTCGATGTGAGAAATGTATGTAATAAACTGGATACAATGTTAGAGACTATACACAAAATACTGAGTTAAATTTGATCCAAACCATTTACATGTACATATAAAAATGGCAAAAGAAAGCAGGGAAAGCATATTTACAGATAAACTATTGAAATGCAACCTGATAGAATGGCAAAGAAAAGCAAACAGGCACTGAAACTTTTAATGTTAGATGTATTGTCACGTTAGCAAATATATTCCCAATTACTGTGGTATGGGGACCCAAAACACTAAATATTTGTTATCAGCAGTGTCAACCTTGGAATTTAACAGTCATATTGTGAAATCAAAATGGTTGAAAACGTCAACTTCTTCAGCTTCATTGCAAGAGTTTACATACAAAGTCACCACAAAGATACACGGTAAGACAACATAGCTTTGAATGCCAACGAAAATGCTGAAATAACCCTTATTCATGTTAGCAATAGAGGAATATGGAGTAAATGCAAATGAGACAAAATCTCTACAAATAAATGGTTAAACAAAGTCTTGTTATGCTACTATATATATTTGGTTTGCTGAATACATACATTTTCATGATCTATAATTGTTTATTCATCAGAATTGAAATTCAGTATATGTGTGTAAAATTCAAGATTTTTTTCAGTAATTTCGTGAAATAACTAGACTTTTTAAAAAATTTTAGTAATTACATGTTATTCCTAATTACACCCATTCACTGTTACATATATATTATACGAAGTGGCTATTTTTCCGGCTAGCCAGTAGAATAGACTTTTTTCCGGCAGTTGACAGTGAGATAATTTTTTGATAATTTGTAACATTTGAATAATTGACATAAAATATAAGTCGTCTATTTGCAATTACTGTGAAATAAAAGTTAGTTTAATCATGGAGGTAAAAGTGTTGGATATTGATTAATGCGAAAATAATTTGTTGTAGCATGTATCATTTATGGCCGGAAAAATAGACAAATTTTACTATTTGTCCGGCTGTCCGGAAAAATAGACAAAAAAGTCTATTTTTCCGGCCATCGAAATTCAGATTAAAATCAATAGTTACAAGATCGCAAAAATTATCATTATCAAAAGGAAAACAAAGTGAATTAATAAGATTTATGATCCTTTAAAAGGTAAAAGGGTTTTTTTTGTTTAAATGGAATAATTTATGCATTTTATTTTTGGCAGGAAGAATAGACTTTTTACCTATTTTTCCGGCTAGCCGGAAGAATAGCCATGGCCTATATTATACACACCATAATTATAATATTATTGATTTGATATCGTTTGAGAAATTTGATTAGTGGAGAACTGATCACATGACCCACTGTATTTTTAGAGATTGACAAGAAAACAGTATATCGAAAAGTTATATCGTAAATTACTAAAATAGTAATGCATATGACAAGTGTCTATGAATGTTGCTCAATTCATTTTGATGTATTTTTAAAGTATCAATTATATGTATTTATTACATAATGATTATAATAGTGTTATTTCGTTGAATAAAAAACTGTCACATGATATTCAATAAAAAATCGAATTGGCTCGCTTTCACTTTCATTTCTCAGGTCTGCTTAAAAACGATATTGACTAGCGAAATCTATTTTGAGAATCTATTTAAATAGCCAAGTAAAACAGATTTACACAGAGTCACGAGACTTTCGGCCAATCAGAAAGGCTTTATTATAAGTATATTCGGGAAACAAAACATAACAAAGTGAGAAAATGGCGTTGGGCTAGCAGCAGACGTTTGTTCTGTGTTCACATTAGAATCATTTTGCAACAAGTAGACAGCTATTTACAAATACCCGGAAGGTGATCGAAATTAAGAAAATGCGATACACAATCGGGGTATGCGTTTTAGTAGTTCTGCAATTTTCATCTCAATTTCTGGAGCTTCTTTAACACATGTACAGGGAATCAGACCACAGGGGCTTGTAACGAAATAAAAAGGGAAAACATTGACTTGTAGAACCTGATGGTAAACAATGAGGGTCAAGATGAGTAGAAATATTGATAATATATTTAAAGATTATCGTAATACCATCCACGACTCACTTAGGACTTATTGTAAAAATTGGTTTAAACGTGAACACGTTGACAAAAAATCTTTGGATTCTTTCTTCAATGCTATCATGAAAATTATCGATATCCGAATTAAATATTTTGAACAACATTTCCGCCATGACAACAAAAATAAACCAACCGTTTCTCGCATCCAAAAGAAACTTAAAGAATTTGGCAAGGAATTCGTTTTTGTCCCAGCTGATAAGGCTGCAATAACAGTATTATAGTTTGTCGTAAACATTATATAGAAGTACTCCAAAAAGAAATTACCAGTTCAAATGCTTTTCAATTAACCCAATTAACGGAAAATGAAATTACAAACATACATTTTCTAACAGCTACATCTTTACAGGCTAAACC
>MJUU01010152.1:22324-35753 GCA_002080025.1 Modiolus philippinarum | reverse complement strand
CATTGGAAGTTCTCGATAAATTGAATGCTTATAATGCCCCTTTCGAATCCCTTGAAAGTTTTGATTTCTCTACCCTCTATACTACCTTACCACATAATCTTATAAAGGAAAAATTCAGACGTCTTATTCAATGGGCATTCAAAAAATCCGATTGTGAATATATTTGTTCTAATTCCTTTCAAACACATTTTAGTAATACAAAACAAAAGAACTCAATTAATTGGACTTGTTTTGATATGATTTCAGCACTTGAATTTTTACTTGACAATATATTCATTCGTTTCGGTAACTCTATTTATCGCCAGGTCATAGGAATTCCTATGAATACCAGTTGTCTACCACTTATAGCGGACCTCTTTTTGTACTGCTACGAATCTCAGTTTATGACCAACATCAGCAGAGACCCATCTAAACAGCATTGAAAAGTTTAACAACACTTTCCGATATTTGGATGATATTTTAACTTTAAATAATGACGACTTCAATACGTATTATAAGGACATCTACCCTAAAGAACTTACTTTGAATAAAGCCAATTCTAACAATCATCATTGTCCGTTCTTAGACATCAATTTTGATATAACGAATGGTAAATTGGATACTAAAATTTATGATAAAAGGGACGATTTTTCTTTTCCCATAGTTAATTATCCATTTCTGGATGGCGATGTTCCATTAGCACCATCATATGGTGTTTACATATCTCAACTTGTTCGATTTCCTCGAGTATGTAATAAAGTTTGCGATTTTAATGAACGGAATCTTTTCATAACTGAAAAACTATTACATCAAGGTTTTCGTTATCATAAACTAGTTAAAACCTTTGCTAAATTTTATCATCGATATAAAGACTTAGTTCATAAATACAATGCAACCTGTAAACATCTAATCAAGGCTGGCATTTCACATCCCTTATTTTACGCTAATGTTTTACATAAGAGTAAAAAATACTTAAACTCGCCTAACAAACTTATAAAACCTTTAAATCGTCTAATTCATAAGGGTTATAATTACGATATTTTCGTCAAGTCATTACGTATGGCCTTCTTTGGTATTAACATTGATTTTTTTATAGGGTCTTTACATTTTAACTAAACACATTCTAAATTTCTAAAATCAGTACTGCATGGACACGGGTTGTGTATTCCGGTATATACATGAAATCATTATGCTAAACTCCTCACAGGAAGGGATCTTGATGGAAGCTGTATACTGAGGGTCCATAACTTAATTTGTCAGTTGGTAATGAGTCTGGAGCTGGCATGTCAGTTAACTGCTAGTAGTTTCTTGTGATTTCATGGTTTAGTTCTCTCAGTTTCATTTCTCACAATTGAATCAGTCCTGTTGCCAACTGAATTTTATGGTTGTTACGATTGTTTCTTTATTTATCACATTGGCTGTAGGGGGAAGGTTTGGGCCCAATAAAACTAGTTTAACCCCGCCGCAGCAGGTTTGCGCCTGTCCTAAGTCAGGAAATTTATTAAGCCATTGTCTTGTCTGTTTTCTAGTTAGTTCACTTTATGTCTATGGGAGTCTAGGATGATGTTTATTTCGCTGGACTTGATTACTCCTTATTTAGGGGCCAACTCCGACCTGCCGTTGGGTGTGGGGTTTCCTCACCGTTCATTGAAGATCTTATGGTGGCTTTGAGTTGTTATTACTCCCCTTTGGGTCGTTGTCTCTTTGACACATTCCCCGTTTCCCTTCTTTTTCCTATTAGTAAGCTTCAACTGGATGTCAGTGTCTACATGTATACATGAAGGGAATATACGTTAGACTGATTTGAAATATTGCACTATGCAATGTTGAGACTTTTGAGATTCCTTCCTTTTGGTTTTTTCAGTGGGTGGCAGCTATTTTTTTTTCATTTTCTAACAATCCCCTGTGATCAGACTGAGTCTTAGTAACACAGGGTGGGTGTTGTTCTTTAAGAAAAAACTTAAAGGACGCAATTTCAAATTATCATGATTGTATGTCATGAAAAAATCTAAACTTTGAAAAAGGACGTACGTTAACATATGTTGCAGAATCAAATGATTTTCTTTACATGTTATATAAAATCAATGAATAATGCCATGAAACAACGGCAGTAGAACACCGAAGGAACAAAGGGGTGAAATTCACAAAAATCGAAGTCCAAAGACAGGGCAAAAACGAGAACACAGAAAATTATGACGTTAGACACAAAAACAATGACGCCAGACAGACACAAAGCACAGAACCAGAAACCACAACATTCAGAACAAAGGCACTCACAGTGTGAACTCCAGTGAAACTGAACTGATAGTTTCCTTAAGCATGCATCTTTGTATGAAGAGACCGGAAAGCACAACGAAAGGTAAATACAAATGTACAACTACCGTTTACAATTTTACAAGATATGTTATCCTGAAGGAAAATTGTTGAAAAACCTTACAATTACCAAGTAAGCTGATTATTATGTAATAAAACAATTATAGGTCTTTTGTATCGGTCGATATGAGTTTTAATAAACCTAAAAATTCTGATATTAACCCCCGCCTCCGGCGTCGGTCAATATCAATTTTTAGGCCTATTAAAACTCATATCGACCTCTACAAAAGACCATAATTGTATAATATTATACACGCTGTAATTGTATTATAGTGCGTTAACTTTTAAATATTAATTTTTGAAAAATTTCAATTGTATCTTAAATTCAATTATTTAGACAAAGATGATTTTTTTTCAGTGTCTCTGTGAATTGATAATATAACAATTGTAATCTGTGAATGAGGTCGATATGATGTTATATCGACCTGGGAAAAGCATACCGACCGAGGATGAAATCCGACCTCATACACAGACTATAATTTTTTATATAATGTTTTAACTTTTAGATATTAATTTTTGAAATATTTCAATTGTATCTTGCATTTAATGATTTAAACAAGGATAGAAATTACCTGTTCAGTGTTTCGGTAAATTAAAAATATAACAATTGTAGTCTGTGAATGAGGTCGATACGATGTGATATCGACCTGGAAACGCATATTGACCTTGGATTTTATATCGACCTAGAAAAGCATATCGACCTCGAATATCTCCCAGGTCGATATTATACAATTATAGTCTTTATTAAATAATAAGGATTTTTGCTTTTTGTTGATTGGTTAAGACAGCATTTCCTTGCGTGTACCTAAGAGTGAGTAGACCTCGCGTTAGGTCTACTCGGGTTTCTGACTTGACCAATCAGAGACGACGGTTCATCACAAACAACCAATCGAATTGCGTGTTGTTAATGACATTCGTCTGTGTGACATCTGTTGCAAACAAAAACGGAAATATTTTACAGTACGGTGTATGAAAAATCATTGAATAGTTATTTAAAAAGGCCTACAATTATACAAGACGAGCGTGTCGTTCCTATTTACCAGCAATTTAAAAACCACAGGTTTTAAATGAATATGGTTTGATCGGCATTACAACTGATATAAACCATTTTGTGCAATGAAACTGAAAACAAATACACATATGACATTTTTGCTGAAAACATAATACATTGTATACCGTTTAACAGCGTTAAAATTTTCTTTTCTTTTTACTTACCGTCTGAGGACAAGTACAAAAATGCTGTTCTTACAAAACCACAAAAAACAAATCCGTCTATTATTAAATAAAGCATTTGTTGATTTTTTATTTCGGTATACTCATGACTATACGGACCGGGTCAAGGATTGTTTAACCTCGGCCCCTGGCCTCGGTCAACCATTCTTGACCAGGTCCGTATAGTCATGAGTATACCGCATCAAGAGTCAATAACTGTATTGTGTATGAGGTCGATACGACGTTATATCGACCTGGGAAAAGCATATCGACCGAGGATGAAATTAAAGGTCGATATACTTTTCTAGGTCGATATAACATCTTATCGACCTCATTCACATACTACAATTGTTATATTGTTAATTTACAGTAACACTAAATAAGTCATTTTATCCTTTGTTTAAATAAATAAATGTAATATATAATTAAAATATTTTGATTGTTCAAATTCTATATCATAATTATGTCATAAAATTAATCCTTAAAAAATGCATCCTGATAATAAATTTATTGCTCATAGTAACATGTCAAATGCATTTCTGTTTTTAGTAACATGCGATATAAATTTTTGATATGCTGTTTTCTAATCAATATCTGAAAATATTGTTGATCATGTGATCATTTCTCAACCAATAAAATTTTTGAAATAATATCAAATTAAGAATATTATATGTTATTCGGGAATCTTCACAGGGTATACGGATTCATATTCCCTGTCTGTGTATTATATCTCCTGAGCCGTCAGGCTCAGGAGATATAGGGCACAGACAGGGAATATGAACCCGTATCCATGACGGCTCAGGGGATATAATACACAGACAGGGAATATGAAATGCGTTTAAAAACTGTGATTTTGCTACCACGGGGATACGGTCTCATATCCCCTGTCAAGGTAACCAATCAAATTGCAGGATTCACCTGGATATTTCACTTCAGCAGAATATAACATCGTATCGACCTCATACACAGACTATAGTTGTATATTGTTATACGAACTAAACATTATTCTTACATATTGTGCCAAAAGTAAACATTGCGCTAAAATATTCTATGAATACATGTCACATTTCTAATTGAAAAATAACAAATATAAAATTTTCAAACCCAAATGGATAGCTGATAAAGCGTTATAATCATTCAACAAACATTTTTCATGTTTCTGTGTTGTTCATTTCTTTTTCTTTTGCTCTTGTCATGTTGGTATTTTTGTTACTTATAAATCGCCGTGTTTTTTTTTTTTTTTTTTTCCTTTTTTTTTTGTTTTTTTTTATATTTGATATTAGAATATCTATACCGTTTTATCTCTCTTTGCTTCAGTTTTCGTTCGCCAATGTATTCATGTAGATAACTGTTTTTACTGTTTTACTAGAATATAATATACAATTATAGCCTATTATTGATAAGGTCAATGAAGAAGTTTATTGACATGAGAAATGTATATTGACGACGAAGTCCGAGTGTCAAAATTTTCAAAATTTTATTTTAATAGCTTTTTTGATTAAAAAATGTGTTACACATTTTAAAATAATATAAAATTCTCATTGAATTATACATTTCTAATTAGTAGAAGTAGAAATAGATACAAACTGTCTTACACGTTGTTTAAAACAGCATATCAATATTTTATTATTAAGTTTTTGACAACAGTGTTTGTAAACTTTGTGGTATTGTTTGCACTTGTATGCTCCTTTGAGAGTCTATTAACTAAAACTACTCGAGATCAAATAAATAAAGACGAGACTCACAAATCATATATGATGGAACATCATTATNTTTTTTTAATGAATAACTTCATATTTACAACACATACATAAACAATACAATGACACATGTACATCAAGAAATACAGAAAGATGATGATAAGAAAAACATGCTTAAAAATATATCACTTTATCCCACTACAGCAGAAATTATATTAATGAAAGGATCTATATAGATAGGCAGTTAAAGTAAATATTACGCGAATTACCATTTTACTGGTCTAGAATTTGGCTCCAGGGGTTCCAGTATTTTACATTATCGTCTGGGTTGAAGTGTCCAAAGGAAACATATTTCTCCAAAGTTAAGTTTTCTTTTAGAAAATTCTTCAGAGCGATTAAGTTAACCCTGCTATCCTTTAATTTTACTTTATAAATATAAAATTTTGTAAGTAAAATTATCTTATTTTTCACAAAATTCAAACCATGAATAGATAATGTTCCAAACAATATTATTTTCGTATTCAAAGGAATTTCTATATTTGTCATCTCATAAATCCACCGATTCAACTCAATCCACAATTCTGATATCTTATGACAACCCTAAGATAAATGTTGAATGGTCTCTGGCTCGTCATGGCAAAAGGTACAAACATGTGAATTTTTTACTTTTATCTTGAATAAAAAAGTATTTGTTGCTAATATGTGGTGTACTATTCTATATTGCAACCAGTTAAGCTTAGTATTTTTGTATATTTAGTACAGTGTAGATATACTTTTTTCCACTCTAACATGTTATGTGCCATTATTTGATCCCACTTTTGTTTTCCCAAAATGTTTACCTCTTTTGAATTCAGTATATTATACATATCTTTTGAACCCTTTTTTTATTTTTAATTATCCATCTTTATTAGAAGGTCAATACGAAAAAAGTCAATTCGACTTTTATTCATTATTTAATGTCAATATAAAACTGGTCTATTTTAAGCGGAGGTCAATATGTAAAGTCAATTCGGCTTTTTATTGACAACTGTTAAAAATATACTTCATCATGGTACAAACTCTTAACAAATCACAGCACTTTAAAAATATTAGAAAATACTAAATAATTTTATATGATACGTAACATTTCAGTAACAGACGATAATGATATGATATGTGTTGCGTTAAAGGAGCCAAAAATTGGTAGCATGCCTCTTGACAATCCTACTCAGGTAATGGGTGTACAAATATGTGAATCAAATGCCATACACTGGAATGTGCTCGTCTTTCAAATTTCACCTTACGTTCTAACAATCAAGCAAATTTTTTATCAATTGATATGATTGATATGGTCTTTAAGGTCACTTTTAGCGGTATTTCAGCTCTCTCATGACGGTCAGATTTAGTGGTAGAGGAAGCCGAAGTGCCCGGAGAGAACCACCGACCTTGGACAGATAAATGACATACCTTATCACTTATGATTGTAAGTCGAGTGCACCCTTTTTGTAATGTACAAAGCGGGGCGTGAACTCAGAGAGCAGTGGTGATGGACTTCAGTAATGTATAGGTAGTAGAACTATTTTAACCACTCGGCCATCCAGGCCTCTAACTCTTTTAAGTGGAGAAATTAATTATTGCGTACATATTATATCTACATCTAACTGAACTATATATTTAAGAAAATCAGTAAAATGATTTCAAGTGAAATTTAAGAATCATGATTCTAAGTTACAACATGGTCCATTTAGGTCATACGTTAGTTTGTTACAGAAAATTCAGCAATAACATACTAGAATGCATAAAGTACAGTGGAGATCAAAATACTGTTCTGAAGACTCTATCAATCAGTTTAGCTGAAACAACGACAGTGGGATACCGAATGAAAAATGGATTAGTTATTACAAAAATCGAAGTTCAAAACCGGACCAAAACGATAACACAGAAAAACAATGACGTTAGATATCTACAAAACACAGATATAAAAAAAACAATATTCAAATCCAAAGCACTTCTAGTGATAACTCCCATTAACCTGAGAATGACATCAGGTGCCCTGGAAGAGTAAGCGTGTCATGCTCTGTTAACAACATCCGTCACACTATCGGTGAGTTAACTAGGATAAAGTCAAAATCGGTATAGTCAATCATGTAACACATGAATCTAGCTAAAAATACCGTTTTCATTTAGGACACTGATGTACACGTCATATCTTTCAAAGATGCTATGGGGATGGCCATAAAATTTCTTGAGGGATGAAAGTAACATAGGCTGAACAAATCCCTGACTTAGCAGCCTTTGGGACAGTGTATTTGTATCTGCACTGAAGAGAAATACGTGTCGAAATGGCCGTATGAAGAAGCTAAATCTATAGTAATTTAGGTATTTAGTTATTTGTTACCACTAGGCCGATGCCTCTACAGCCCAGTAGTCAGTACTTTGGTGCTGACCTGAAAGCCGATTTTATTTGGAAACTTGCAATATCAAAATTTTTAAAATTTTGCTGAGAACTTATTAGTATCTCCCTCATCTAAAGCTCTGTCCTTAGCTGATTTTGGCCTTTCCATTTGGATCATATTGGATATTTGTTTCTGTCAGTCAATTGTCTTCCAAATGTTTAAATTGTTACTGCACTGAAGAAACATAAGTTGTCGAAATGGCCATATGCAGAAGCTAAATTTACAGTTACTTCGGTATTTAGGTTGCTCTATTAAAAAAAATCAATGTATAAACGAATCGACGATAAAATGTACCTCCATATGCTCAAGAGGTAGGTATATTGCTTCCAAGAAAGGAAATGTACAATACTGGGGGAGGAACTAGGAACTGATTCAAAATATTAAATCTCGTAACACATTTTTATATCTTTTAACTGTCTGCGACCTTTCAATAGCAATTGATGTCGAGTTTCTACCGTACACTACCGCAATGAAAGTGGGTGTTTGGCATGCCATTAAAAACGTTTTCTTTTTTCTTTTGAAATGCCTCCATTGCGGTCGGCAATTTTTCGTTTCCACCTGATATGTCTTTTTGTCTCATGGACTTCGGCTCTTGACCACTCTGTTCGGTAATTTTGTTACTATCCTATTTAATTTACGTGTACACGTCTAGTAAACAAGTGAAGATAATGGACAGCCTCCCAAAATATTCGCGTTTATTTATTTTTTTTTTCACTAAGGTAATACTGGCCAATTAATAAAGTTCATTGTTATAGCTTTCACCGAAAAAAAACTTGAACACCACGTAGAACTGCTGATGAGGGTTTACTTCAAGTTTTACACTGGTTATTGCTGATATGTTTATTACTTGTAAGACCATATAAATAAAAGGTAGAAAAAAAAGAACAACAATAAAAGGTCTGAAAATGCAAGTTCATTGCATTATGAGAAAGATGTTTATTTCCAAGACTGTTCCAAGAGAGGACTTTCCATTTTTGCAGCAATATTAAGTTTGATAATAAGTTTTAAATGTTTCTTTTTCGCAAATAAGAATAGACATGTTTGAGTAGATTCATAGTTTATTACCGAATTGTCAAACACGGAATATCACTTAACATCAGATTTTTCATTGGTAGTGTGACCGATGCCACGCGTGGAAAAAAATCATGCTTACCCTTCCGGAGTCCTTTATATCTCCAGTTTTAACATTTTTTTTTCAATTTCTTGGTGGTTGGTTTCAACACTACTGCTTCTTTGGTTTTGTAGCATTCTTCTTCAGTGTTTATTTCTTTTATCTTTTCAAACAGAGTAAATTTATGTTACATTTAAATTGCAGTGATTTTTTTATTAAATTTAATTTAAGTGTTTTTGACTTTCTGCTTTTTTCTTCAGTATTTGTTTGACATATATTTGATAACAATGGTATTTTTCAATTATCCGTAGTCAAATATCTTTTTTATATTTCACAGGGTACATTACCAGTCACTGTTTACAGACAGCCTCCCTCCTTCTATAGACTTGATGTGAATCACATTTTCAAAAATGTTCAAGATTTCGTTGTTTTTGTTAAGATAAAGGACCAAATGAGGTGCTTTTTCCTGTCAGATAATTCTATGCATACACAATTTCCATTTGAATTTCCTTCAGCCTCAGAAATTGTATGTAAAGTTATAAGTGGATGTCGACGGCAAGGGATACCTGGCAGTCTGACCATAGCAACGACAATTTCTCATAGCAACACAATCATTTTCAACACTTGTAAGTTTATTATTGACTAACCTCTCGATTAATTACTACGAGCATTACCCGGAATTATTTTCTGCATCGTGCATAAAAACCAGTAGTTAAATGAAGACTAACAAATAAAAGCCTTGTTTGGTTCTAACATGTTTTACGTGTATTTGTATAGACTTTGTCCTATGTGCTTTTATTCCATATCCATTCATTGTTAATTAGGAGTGAAATTAACTTGTTCATTTCTTAAAGCATCATGTTGTTTTTGAAACAACGGCAGTAGAATACCGAAGGAACAAAGGAGGGAAATCCAAAAAATATAAAGTCCAAAGACATGGCCAAAACGAGAACACAGAAAACAATGGCGCCAGACACAAAACAATGACGTTAGACAGACACAAAGCACAGAAATAGAAATCACAACATTCAAAACAAAGGCACTCACGGTGTGAACTCCAGTGAAACTGAGAGTGACATCAGGTGCTCCGGAAGGGTAAGCATGTCCTCCTCTGTTAACAGCACCCGTCACACTGTGAGTGAGTCGATCCAGGAAAATGTCAAAGTCGGTAGTCAAATCCGGGAAGACGTGAATCTAGCTGAAAATGTCCACTTTCATTTGAGATACTAACACGTCATATTTTTCAATGATGTTATGGTGACGGCCATAGAATTTCTTGAGGGATGAAATTAACATAGGTGAAGAATCACAATGAACCATGTTCATTTTCATTTTCAGTTCCTACCAGAATTTGCAATCAATGTCATGTTCTTGTCAAATAATGAATAATAAGTAATATCAGACTATTTTACTTGTCGTTTCTGCATCTTTTAGAACGTCTATCTTTTGCGAAGACATGATAGAAGCTTCCTTGTACAGACTTTGACCCCATTTAATTTACTCATAGTCGTTGTGCAGCAATAAAGACATGGATTCGTTATCTTTATACAATAATGTTTTTTTTATTCACCGCTGAAAATGTTCTCATTTATGGTAATGGATATACGATGGAAAATGGTAAAAAAAACTCATAACAATAGATGATTTGCTGTTGGTTTATTCATATGATGACCGATAATTTACATATTGTTTTGATCATAAATCAATATTTTATTTCAGTTTTGTCGATTGGAGACAACGTCAGATTATATTACTTGGCCATTTCGTTTGATGCAAAGAGGACTATACCAGGATTAAAACCCATACAATATTTCTATCGCAATAAATCTGAAGAGTATTTCAGTGTCATTATGAATCATTTGAATGGCGAAATGAGACCTTACTTGAAGAGCAACGGAGGAGAACAAAGCTCTGTCTTAAATGGAAGGCTGTCGGGATTATTTTTCAGTACTTTTTTAGAACCAAGCACAAACAAGCCGAATCCACAGTCACACTATGGACCAATCCGACTCTATGTACAGACACAAATATTATTGAATGCATTTTGTAACATATATTTTGCTGATTTTTATTGTCATTATAAAAGACACCATGTAACGTTAGTTGTAACTCCGAAAGGATCTGTTTCAGACAAGTTTTGTTCACAGTATTTATTACCAATGAATATTTTTAACAACCCGTATTTGTATTTACGTCAAAATGGAATGGGTTCATTTAAAGTGTTTGCTAACATGAATGTTTCAGTAGAAGTATTCTATACTGAAACTATAAATGTTTTAGCAATATTAACAACAAATATGGGATTTCTAGAAAGAACGCCTACACGTGGTCGTGGATATGCCTTGCCGTCTGGCATTCCTAAAAATATTGCATGTAAAATATGTAATCTAAGATAAATGTAAAACGTGATGAGAAATTTGGTATATGGTTATTTGGAAGTACAGATGCAAACATTTTGAGACATTTCATCTTATGAGATTGAAGGTATTAGAACAAGAACGTAAAACGTATACGCCCATTTGTTAGAAAAAAAAAGAACAAGGACAAAAAACTTTGAAACATATCGAATATCGATTGTTTAACTTTATTTTGAAAATTATTTATTTTGGAACGAAATTTCCCAGATAGGCATGCACGAATGTATGCACGATATGATATGGACGGAATGAAGCGTTTTTACCATGAAAACTTTGCAAGAGCGATACACGTTACACACGATATAGGTAGCTGAAAATGGAATAAACGAAAAACGGTATGCAGACGATAAAAATGTAACGAAAAACTACATTATTAACAGTCTTTCCAACTTCAGCGATATGATATATTGACAAACCGAGCAACCAATCAAAACGGTTGTCTCAAACAGATGCACTGCATATAATTCAAGTCTAATTTAGTGGAAAACTCTACTTTGGTAAAGTTAATGCACGCGCGAACCACAAAAAGAGAAAAAGTACAATGTTTAGTCTGCAGTTTAAACATGGTCTTCAAACACAACCCACTAAAACAGTTCAGTTTTATGAAAGTTTAACTAAAACATATCCTTTTGCATGACCCTAATATGTTGCGATATACAAATTTCATAACTTTTCGCTTAGGTAAGGTTTGAAATATAGGATTTAAGTCTGCCATTAAACTTAATCTTTTAAAACTGACTGAAATTTTACGTATTAAATCTTAATTGATGCTTACATTCATGAATTTGTAAATCGCAATTAAATGCGGTATGTCTAGTTTTTCACACAAAAACTAAGATTTCCGTGCGAAATACAAGGTATACCGTACGAAAACTGCAGTGTCCGATCGGTATACACAGTATTTCGCGAAATACGTGGTATTTCGCACGAAAATTTCAGTTTCCGATCGGTCTCGGAATTTTGAGTTTAAAACCGAAAACGCTAATTTAAAGTTTTAGCCAATGAGAAACGAGAAACAGCACTCGCTGTAATGTATTTAACTTTCATCCAATCAGAAACGGAAACGGGCATTCAGAATTTAATTCAGCCAATAAAAATCGTCTTTTCTGTTAACTTATTATTCTCTCTTTTTCTTATTCAACTTTTGTAATTTTATTTTTTATATGTTTTTGATATTATGGATAACAAAATTCCGAAGTTACTGTCATTTTTTTCTGCATATGCGCATTTCGACAACTTATGTCTCATCAGTGCAGACCAAACCAAAACATTTGGAAGTCCATTAACTGAAAAACATGTTAAAGATGATAGAGAACAAATCACCGAAAAGGATCTAAATAGAAAAGCCAAAATTAAGCTAAGTACAGAGCTATGCATGAAGGAGATACTCCTTAGTTTCAGACAAAATTTTGCAAAATTTAGATATTGCAAGTTTCAATACAATCGGTTTTTGGGTCAGCACCGAAGTACTGACTACTTGGTTGGTGAATACCCTCGGGGACTAACAATCCACCAGCAGAGGTATCGGCCCAGTGGTAATAAATAACAAAATACCGAAGTTACTGTCATTTTTTTTCTGCGTATGCTCATTTCGACAACTTATGTCCCATCAGGGACATAAGTTAGCAATCAAATAGAGAAGTGCTTGTGACCTTTTTAGTGAACGAACGAACGCTCAGATGACCAGTTTCGTCAACTGCCAAAATTCTATTAAACTGAGTGAATAACTACAAAGTGAATATTAAAATTAGATTTAATAGATTAAACTAGTCTCAGGTTTTATAGAACCTGATTTTATTCCTTTCATTAATCTCAAAAACTGTGTACCATCCTGAAAATATGGAGATTAGGGGGCAATTCCTGGGAAGGCTTACTAGTAAGTTTTTGATAAGACTTTTTGCAGTAATTCACGAGTACATTTCCTTTTTTTTTGCCAAAGCCAGAATGACAAAACACCAACTTACAGTAATGACTTAATATTATTTGTTTATTTGCATACCGGAATATTTTTCAGAATAAAAAATAAAGCCAAAAAAGTTTGATAGAACCCCAGCTATCACTCAATAGTCTTGCCAAGTTTTCAAGTTTTGACATGTTCAACACGGCGGGTGTCTTATAAGAAGCAGGAGATGCTAACTTTACCGGTGCACCTGATCTCACCCATGGTTTTTTATTGGGTCCGTGTTGTTCATCTTTGTGTGT
>MJUU01010151.1:0-21236 GCA_002080025.1 Modiolus philippinarum | reverse complement strand
AAAAAATCGCCGAAATTTAGGGCCAAATCAAGCCCTTATTGCATCTTGTCCTTTCCAAACTTGTTTGATCATATTAGCATAAATATACAGCACTTGATCTTTGATTATTATTTAGATTTCCATGTGAATAGTTTGGCAAAAATTACTGGATTTATTCCTAGACATGAATCGGACACTGTAATGATACTTGCTGCACACCTTTTGTCAAAGTTTGCAGTTGAAGATAGCACTTCCTACATCATATCAAATGATAGTAAATTCAAGTCAAGATATTGCCCTTGTGGATGCAAACAGGAACTTTTATATGGAAACACTTGTATAGGTAGGTTAATTCATTTCAACACTAGTACCATGCATCAACAAATACCATAATAATGCACTGTAGCTGGACTTCAGTCAGTTTATGAAAGCTAATAATTTGGTTTGATTATGTTTGAATATTGATGTTTCAAAAACCTGTTTTAAATTGGCAATGCAATCATGATTAATTTTTAGCTCGATCACCTGGCTATGTCAGATTTTGCAGTTTTTGGCCAATAACTGGAAAATCATTACAGATATAAAAAATCTGACATAGAATGACAAGATCTACCCATCATGAAATTTTACGTCAAATCTAAGGACCCATTTAGGACTCGAGTTATTGCCCTTTTTTCATAGAATTTTCATATATTTTATCTGTTATTTCGAAAGCTATAAAAGATAAAGGTCAAGAATGACTTGTAAAATGTTTTCCATTTCAAGATCTACCTACCTTGCAATTTTGAAGGAAATCCTGAAACCCATGTAGGAGTTTTTGCCCTTTTTTCATAAATTTTTTTACATTTTTACATTTATCATCTTCTATTTCAAAAACTATAAAAGATGGAGGTCAAGTGTAAATTGATAAAATGTTTACCATGTCAAGATCTAGCTACTCTGCAATTTTAAAGGAAATCCTAAAACCAATAAAACTTTAAATTTGTTTTTAGAAGGCAGACATTTAGTGGATGTTCATATTTGGTACAGATGTATGTGTCTTTGTTATGATGATAGCATTCTGGTGGCACCATATTATTAGACTTTTTGACCTTGACCTTGCCCTGAGGGCAATTTTTATCTCGCCTCACGAAGTGAGGGGGCTTATGTGATACCCCTAGCGGCATCTGTGTCGCCGTCTGGTAAGGAAGAATGGTTAAAGTCAATTGCTGCTTACAGACAAGTCCCATATCAACCATATTGGTATGTATGATGCATTTTAGGATGACAACAATGCATGCTTCGGATGCTGTCTGTGACCTACATTTTATGCATGAGCAGCTTGGTAAGGAAGAATGGTTAAAGTCCATTCCTGCTAACTGACAAGTCCCACATCAACCATTTTTAGCTCACCTCACGAAGTGAGTTGGGCTTATGTGATAACCCTTACTCAGCATCAGTGTCTGCGTCGGCAACCGGTTAGGAAGAATGGTTAAGATACATTCCCACTTACTGACATGCCCTACATCAACCATATTGGTATGCCTCATGCATTTTTGGATGACAACTGGAATGAAATTGCTTCAGATGCTGTCTCTGACCTACATTTTACGCATGAGCGACTTGGTTAGGTAGAATGGTTAAAGTTCATTCCTGGTTACTGATATGGCCCACATCAACCATATTGGTATGCATGATGCATTTTTGGATGACAACAACAATGCATGCTTTGGATGCTGTCTGTGACCTACATTTTACGCATGAGCGACTTGGTAAGGTAGAATGGTTAAAGTCCATTCCTGGTTACTGACATGTCCCACATCAACCATATTGGTATGTATGATGCATTTAGGGATGACAACAACAATGCATGCTTTGGATGCTGTCTGTGACCTACATTTACACATGAGCGACTTGATTAGGTAGAATGGTTAAAGTCCATTTCCAGTTACTGACATGTCTCACATCAACCATTGGTACGCATGATGCATTTTTGGATGACAATAACAATGTATGCTTTGGATGCTGTCTGTGACCTATATTTTACACAGGAGCGACTTGGTTAGGTAGAATGGTTAAAGTCCATTCCCGGTTACTGACATGTCCCACATTAACCATATTGGCATGTATGATGCATTTTGGGATGACAACAACAATGCATGCTTCGGATGCTGTCTGTGTCCTACATTTTATGCATGAGCGACTTGGTTAGGTATAATGGTTAAAGTCCATTCCCACTTACTGACATGCCCCACATCAACCATATTGGTATGCCTGATGCATTTTTGGATGACAACAACAATGCATGCTTTGGATGCTGTCTGTGACCTACATTTTACGCATGAGCGACTTGGTTAGGTAGAATGGTTTACGTCCATTCCTGGTTACTGATTTGTCCCACATCAACCATATTGGTATGTATGATGCATTTTGGGATGACAACAACAATGCATGCTTTGAATGCTGTCTGTGACCTACATTTTACGCATGAAGGACTTGGTTAGGTAGAATGGTTAAAGTCCATTCCCGGTTATTGACATGGCCCACATCAACCATATTGGTATGTATGATGCATTTTGGGATGACAACAACAATGCATGTTTTGGATGCTGTCTGTGACCAACATTTTATACATGAGCGACTTGGTTAGGTAGAATGGTTGAAGTCCATTCCCAGTTACTGACATGTCCCACATCAACCATATTGGTACGCATGATGCATTTTTGGATGACAACAACAATGCATGCTTTGGATGCTGTTTGTGACCTATTTTTTACACATGAGCAACTTGGTTAGGTAGAATGGTTAAAGTACATTCCCGGTTACTGACATGTCCCACATCAACCATATTGGTGTGTATGATGCATTTTGGGATGACAACAACAATGCATGCTTCGGATGCTGTCTGTGACCTACATTTTATGCATGAGCGACTTGGTAAGGTATAATGGTTAAAGTCCATTCTTGCTTACTAACAAGTCCCACATTAACCATATTTGTATGTATGATGCACTTTGGAATGACAACAACAATGCATGCTTCAGATGCTATCTGTGACCTACATTTCAAGCATGAGGGACTTGGTTTTGCTTACTGACGTGTCCCACATCAACTACATTGGTATACATGATGCATTTTAGCGTGACAGCTGCAGTGAATGCTTTGGATGCAGTCTGTGAATTGCATTTTTATGCATGAATGAATCTATTAAAAAGAATGATAAAAATCCACTCCTGTTTACTGACATGTTTAAACTGTGACATTGCTGCATAACAAGGTGAGCTTAGCAGGTTGTAGCTGCTTTCTATGTCTTAAAAACTTAAACCTTGCTTCTAGAAGTTAGTTGCTTTTAGTGATAGTGTGTTTATATTTGGTATGTGACTTCCCTATGAAGAGAGCTTTCTGGCAATACCATAGTTCTAGACATTTTGACTTCGACATTGCCCTGATGGCAATTAAAAGGAAAAACTTGAACCCTGCTTATAGAACTTATTCTTTTAATGGATGGGAGTTCCTTTTTAGCTCACCTGGCCAAAGGCCATGTGAGCTTTTGCCATCACTGGGCGTCCGTCCGTCCGTCCGTCCGTCCGTCTGTTAAATTTTATTCAAAAATCTTCTCCTCTGAAACTACTGGGTCAATACTAACCAAACTTGGCCTGAATCATCACCAGGGTATGCTCTTTCAAGTTTGTGATTTTTATGTCCGTAGACCAAACAACATGGCCGCTGTTACTAAAAATAGAACACGGGGGTAAATTGCTGTTTTTTGCAAATATCTCAAAAACCGTTACAGATATCAAAATTCTTACAGGTAGTAAAAATGATCACTATAGCAAGATCTACCTGCTCTGCAATTTTGACAAAAATCCATAAACCTTTGTAGGAGTTATTGCCCTTTTNACTGTGCAATTTTGAAGAAAATCTGAAAACCCATCTCGGAGTTATAGCCCTTTTTCCGTTAAATTTTCAAAATTTTTGCATTTTTTATTTTTTATTTCAAAAAGTGTAACAGATAGAGGTCAAGTGTAAATTGCAAAAATGTTCAGCATATCAAGATCTACCCACCCTGAAATTTTGAAGAAAATCCATAAACCCTTGTAGGGGTTATTGCCCTTTTTTCACCGAATTTTTTAATTTTTTGTATTTTCATCTATTATTTCCATAATTATAGAAGATGAAGGTTAAGTGTAAATTGATGAAATGTTTGCCATGCTGTGGCGACTTCAAAACTGATGTTGAAAATTGTTCCTTGACCGCCATTTTCAAAATGGCCACCAAAAAAGGCGGGAAAATTCAACATTGTCCGATTTCAATGAAATTTGGTTTCCAAATAGATCTTGATGTTGCGAGTTCAAAACTGGTGTTGAAAATTGTTCCTTGACGGCCATTTTCAAAATGGCCCCCAAAAAAGGCGGGAAAATTCAACATTGTCTGATTTCAATGAAATTTGGTTTCCATGTAGATATTGATGTTGCGACTTCAAAACCGATGCTGAAAATTATTCGTTGACCGCCATTTTCTAAATGGCTGCCAAAAAAGGCGGGAAAATTCAACATCGTCCGATTTCAAAGAAATTTGATTTCCAAATAGATATTGATGTTGCGACTTCAAAGCCAATGTTTAAAATTGTTTGTTGACTGCCATTTACGTCTCGACTTCAAAACTGGTGTCGAAAGTGGTCCTTAGCAAGAACATTTTTATCAAAAAAGCCGAACAAAGAAATATAATAGAACATGATCAGACTTTAAAAACAGTTCAAGATTTTGGTGGTGTTCGACCTACGAAAGTTTGAGAAACTGATGATCAACTGTATAACTTAACATTGTTACCTTGATATGTCAACTGAAAGCCAGGTGAGCGATACAGGCTCCTGGAAGCCACTGGTTATGTTACACTTTTAAACATTACAATTACAATTACAATAATTATGAAAAAGAAAGGAAATGGGGTAAATGTCAAGGAGACAACATCCCATATCCAGGTTAAAACGACACAAAACAAAGCATCTAGAGGTCACAAAACAAAGCATCTAGGGGTCTGTATTATTTCAAATTTATTGTGCATTGAGGTCACTCTAATGTCCAGCGAGCTATTTTGTCTTCTGACAACTCTTGTTTATAAACTTATTTTGGTAAACACATTTCACATTTATTTAGTGAGAAATGTCTGTATGGAAACCCTAAATGTCGGCAACAAACCATAATAAAATCGTATTCAAAGGGAGATAATTTGAAGAATAAATTTGTTGTGTCCTCAGAAATCCAGCTAATGTTGCCAAGGGTGAAGAGAAGGAAATGGATCATAACCCTTGGCTAGCGAAGAAGTATATGCAGATATTTCAGATTTCAAACTAGTACTGACAAGTCCAATTTCAAATTTGTTTAAAATCTGTATATGACAATGCATTAAAATTGGTACCCTGTATCATATTACACTACATTATATATATTTTCACAAAACTGCAACAGCTATATATCATGATATATGTATAGAAATGATCAGCATAGAAATGAAATTAATATAACATAAGATAAGATAAGATAAGATAAGATACATTTATTCCAATCAAGGTCCCTCAAGGGGCAATTACAAATAACATTCATAATTCAGACACAACAATACAACAAAATTAATATAACAACAAGTAGATATATATATTTATATATATGTATGCCTGTAACCCAATATATATTGAGAAAAAATCCCAGTGAATGTAGAAATGGTAGAAATGCAGTGGATAAATGCTGCTCTTGATGTTTTAGATGTTCATCCTTTTACAATTAACAAAACTTATACCTCATTTATAGTGAATTTTAGAAAACAATATTTATTCATTAAACATATATGACATATTAAACATTTACAACAGAATTGCAGCAGAGATTCAGAAAAAAGCAAAATGCTTTTATATATAGTTAAATTTGTAATTAGCTTACATTTCTGTCACCATTTCAATTAAGATGTCCAAAATTATACCATCAATAATAACCATGGCTTTTGATTTGCCTATTTAAATGGAAATAACCATGTTGATTGTTAAACCATGCTTACATTTCTTCTATAATAATGGTGTTTTCTTTTTAAAATATTATGTGTGTGTAGATTGTGTTTAATTTAACAAAAATCTTTAAAACTGCACATTTTATTTTTATAGGCAGTGAATATCTATTTCATAGGAAACCGGATATAGTGATTTTTCCAAAAGGAGCAGGAAGTTGTTGTGTATTGGTACCAAAAGCACACGGGAATGAGTTGGAAAACTGGGATGACGAAGTTCAGATGGTTGAAGTAAAGAAAACTAAAAAGCTTTTGAGGAATCGTCATACTGAGAACCAGGTGGCTAGTTTAGCAATAACATTTTCCTATTTTCAAAGGATCAGGCAACACCGTAAAGAAATTTTCATGTCAGATTCAGAAATTGCTACTGTTATTCCAACAATCAGTGTATGCAGAGATTGTTTTGATATATACATGTACGACACGGAAAATGATATTTTATTGAGGAATTATGGTGACCCTATACCATTATGGCATGATAGTAAAACTTTAAATCTTTCATCTGTATTAATTATTTGGATGATAATTAACCATATGTCCTTTCCGCCAAAAGTTCCAGATTCAATGAAAGTTATTACTGGATCATATGGTCAAAATCAGCAATTAAGTGATAGACGCATTGAGAAAATTGAAGAAATTATGAGAACGCAACATTCAAAATTTATGCCTCTCCAAGTTCAAGAAGATAATATTGAAGGTTCTGTGCCTATTGATTTTGAGGTAGATTAGCAGGGGTTAATTCAAGTCCCCTGAAATTGAGAATTTTTTGTACAGATTTACATGACTGGGGAATGTAAATTTGAGGTTTAAGATGACATTTTTGGGGGAATTATACATATATTAAAAAAAAAAACCTATCTGGAGTGAGTCGCATGTAAGGTCCCAAATTGTACTGAAGATAAACCCCATGCAACAGCAAGCAGAATACAAACCACAATGCGATGTAACTGTATAAAGATTTCCCCAAAAGACCATATAACTTTATATTGGTAGAGGGTTCCATCCCTTTAAGCCTTAAAGATAAAACAAAATAATCAGTCAGGAGTGCAACTTAAATAAGTTATCACCAAAATCACTTAAATGAGTTACTTTGAACTACTGACTTTTTTTAAATAACTTATACCAGTTATGAAGCAATAACCTATATGAGTTACTGTTTTGTTAATCAAGGGACATTACTCTGTTGATAACTTCATTCAGTTATTGAAGTCTTTTTTACATTATATTCAGTTTTGTTGAAATTCTTACTTATTGGTCACAGTTAAGTCTATTATTACACATGTATTAAGTAGTTCAAATTGACCTCAATCTAATGATGGCCTGTCTAATTGATTTTGATGAACCATTTCAAAGATAATTGAGATTTAATTTCCCAAGGGTCCAATCTTTATGGGGGTTGGCGCATGTATTTCCTCTCTTTGCGCATTTATAATTGATAGGTAATTACACAGTTAAGATTCCAAACCATATGGGAAAAACTATGGTTTGTTTGAGAAAAATCTTTATCATAAAGAAATTTGTAATCCAAGTTGGACATTTTCAAGAAATCAACATTTGATAACTTAAATAAGTTATTGCTGAAAATACATGATCACTCAATTCAGTTACACAAAAGTACTTCATTTGATAACTGGAATAGGTTATACCCTTGACTGATAATGAAGTTTGCATAGTAAACCCAATTTACCAAAGTACCACAACATAAAAACAAAGTACCACCACATAAAGGCAAAGTACTACCACATAAAGACGGAGTACCACCACATAAACAAAGTAACACAACATAAAGACAAAGTACCATTACATAAAAACAAAGTACCATCATGAAAAGAAAACACGAAAAGAAAAAGTACCACCACATAAATACAAAGTACCACCAAATAAACACAAAGTACCACCAAATAAAGACAGAGTACCATTACATAAAGACAAAGTACCACCACAAAAATACAAGGTAACTCCGCATAAATACAAAGTACCACCATGTAAAGACAAAGTAACAGTACATAAAGGGGTCTGATCCCGGATACCGCTTATCATTTTATAAAATTGCCGTATCCCACTTATCATTTTTTGTCCATCATCCGTCCGTTCGTCCAGCGTAAACTTTTCATTCAAAGATCTTCTTCTCTGAAACCACTGGGCTAAATGAAACCAAACTTGGCCACAATAGTCCTTAGATGGTCCCCTACAAAAAGTTGTTTTTCAGATCTGCACTATATCCAAGATGGCCGCCAGCAGGGATAATAATTTTAACATTGGACTCATGGGAAAACACATTCAAAGATCTTCTCCTCTGAAACTGCTGAACCAATTGGAACCATACTTGGCCACAATAGTCCTTAGATGGTCCCCTGCAAAAAAGTTGTTTTTCAGATCTGCGCTGTATCCAAGATGGCCGCCAGCAGGGATCATAGTTTTAACATTGAACCCTATGGGAAAACACATTCAAAGATCTTCTCCTCTGAAATTGCTGAGCTAATTGGAACCAAACCTGGCCACAGTAGTCCTTTGATGGTCCCCTGCAAAAAAGTCGTATTTAGATCCGTGCAATATCCAAGATTGCCACCAGCAAGGATCATAGTTTTTACATTGGACCCAATGGGAAAACACATTCAAAGATCTTCTCCTCTTAGATTGCAGAGCCAGTTGGAACCAAACTTGGCCACAATAGTCCTTAGATGGTCCCCTGCAGAAAAGTTGTTTTTCAGATCCATGCTGTATCCAAGATGGCCGCCAGCGGGTATCATAGTTTTACATCGGACCATATGGGAAAACACCGTCAAAGATCCTCTCTGAAACTGCTGAGCAAATTGGAACCGAACTAGGCCATAATAGTCTTTAGGTGGTAACCTACAAAAAAGTCATTTTTCGATCGGCGTTTTATCCAAGATGGCCGTCCGCAGGGAATATAGTTTTAACATTGGACCCTATAGGAAAACACATTCAAAGATTTCCTCTGAAAGTACCGGGCCAATTGAAACCAAACTTGGCAACAATAGTCCTTAGATGGTCCATTGCGAAAAAGTTGTTTTTTCAGATCCGAGCTATATCCAAGATGGCCGCCAGCGGGGATTATAGTTTTAACATTTGACCCTATTGGAAAACACATTCAAAGTTCTTCTTTGAAACTGCTGAGCCAATTGGAACCAAACTTGGCTACAATAGTCCTTATATGGTCCCCTGTTTTTCAGATCTGCACTATATCCAAGATGGCCGCCAGCTGTGATCATAGTTTTAACATTGGACCCCATGGGAAAACACGTTCCAAGATTTTCTCCTCGGAAGCTACAAGGCCAATTGAAACCAAACTTGGCCATAATAGTCCTTAGGTGGTCCCCTGCAAAAAAGTTGTTTTTCAGGTCCGTGCTACATGTATATCCAAGATTGCCGCCAACAGGGAATATAGTTTTAACATTGGACCCTTTGGAAAACACATTCAAAGATCTTCTCTGAAACTGCTGAGCCAATTGGAAGCAAACTTGGCCACAATGGTCTTTAGTTAGTGCCCTTCAAAAAAACATGTTTTTCAGGTCCGTGCCATATTCAAGATAGCTGCCAGCAGGGAACATGGATTTAACATTGGACCCTTTGGGAAAACATTCAAAGATCTTCTCTTCTGAAAGTACTTGGCCAATAATAAAAACATACTTGGTCACAATGGTTCATAGTTATTCATGTTGGAAAAGTTTGCCCCTCATGTCTGCATAACATTCAAGATGGCCCCAGTGGGGAACATAGTTTAACATTGAAACCTATCAGAAAGCATTCAAGGATCTTCTCTGAAAATATTTAGCCAATTGGAACCAAAATTAGACTCGATGGTCCATAGATGGTCCCCTTCAAGAAATGTGACAGCAGATTTGCACCTGCATCCAAAATAGATACCAGTTTGGAAAATAGTTTATCTTAAGATAATATAACATCAATGTCTATTAACAAATTTGAAAATGATGCCCTTAAAATATTGGAATTATTGTAACTGTATAGGTCAGCCATAGCCCAGGTGAGCGATACAGGCTCTTGAGAGTCTCTTCTTTTCTTGTTTTCTTCTTTGCATGCTATTCCATAAGGCCTGGTTAAAGTGGCAAACCTGTCCCTTCCATCACGGTCGAAACCCGATCCACTACCTGCAACATCGACTATTGTCCCCCGTTTTATCTAACAATTGTACTTTTCTTGACGCTACATGATCGGAGAATATCAAACTTATGCAATATACACTCACCCCAGTAACTTGGCAGTGTTCATTGTTTTTCACTACCAATAGCGTTGTCATTGTTTCAAGGTTAATAGATGAGATTCCAGTATCATGGCTTACATATAACAAGGACTTGACTAATGCCATGTCACACACATTTGACCAGTGCGTCGAAGAAGGCAGCACTGCTTTACTCCTATCTAAAAACCGGATACCATTATGTTCTAATTGTAATTGACATTGTTGCCGAATTCTGTCGTCAGCAATGTACAGGAGATTAACAGCTGATACTATAGCCACTGGATTGACTGCTCCGTAATATTTATACAATTGGCAATCAAAGTTCCTTCATTATAACGTTTCTCTCTATCATCGAGCTGTTTTCGAAGCCTTGCTTGCAGTTCTTTCATGTTTCCTTCCTCACTTACATTTTTTTTCTTAATGCTTCTTGGAGCAGAATTTTCCGCAGGGGTGTTATTTTAAACCATAGGTCTTTTGCATTTGGCAACGACTCTTATATTTCCAGTCGCATACGTATACTCTGGAATGAATGCCAAGTTGTCATATATCGTGATATTCCTAGGATCTGAGATGTCATTGCATAGAATTTTGCATCTCACAGGCTAAGACAACTTGTCAGTTGTAGTTTTATTATAGTCAATGAAGACTATATATCCGAATGGTCCAATACAAATACTCGAGGGACAAAACATTCGAGATTTGATGGTTTCTTCAAGCCGCATTATCTGTGGGATTATTGTGCATATAACCTTGTTCAATGACGCCAAAGTTTTACCAACTTCTGGCGTCATTCGGATGATTTGGTCTACGGCCATCCTGTTACGATTTCTTACATCTTCCGCTTTCAATAAACGGTGAAGAGAATCCTTTAACATCGGGGTCATCATTCTTGCGCATTTAGCGAATAAGTGATAGTGGACTTCTGTAACTGGACATCATCATGAACCAGTTAGAAAATGCACATTTGACACTTTTACCAACAAGAATGAGGGGGAGCCGGTCCTATTTCGGGATGTCGGGATTAGATGTAAAAGCTCGGGATTTCGGGATTTTGATGATTCAAGCCCGGGATTTCGGGAGATTTCTTCACCAGGAACAAGGATATCACCAGTCTTTAAGTTTCTTTGTAGTTCGGGATTTCGGGATTTAGAAATAAAGTCGGGATTCCAGGAAGAGACCCCCTCCGGCTCCCCCCAAGAATGACGTCTGGCATGGGAACTAAGCATGAATTCAGGTTCGATCGTCTGGGTTTCTATCTTATGCATGATTTCCGCTATTGCCTATGTATTACCTTTTTCGCAGTCCAATTTTAAGACAGTTAGTATACGGCAAGTTTCTGACAAGTACTTTCGTCCGCAATGCATTTAGTACATGCCCGACACAGGAACGTGACTTGTATGTCCCAAAACAGAACAGTTCTGGCATGTCGTCATTGACTGCAGACAATCTTTGTATTCACTGCTACATTGTTTACATCTGCGACATTCAAGACGGTGTCGTATGAGATTTTAAAGTCTATGAAAACTTAAGTTCCGGTTCCGGTTTTTGCCGTGTTAACTTCCGGCATGAGAATTGCAAGTTCCGGACTTGCGAAATGTGCGGGAAACCTCTGTTTAGGGACCGACCATTTAACCTGAAGGGGGGGGGTATGGTTTTTTTTCTGGACAGAAAATTTTTTTCGCGCGAATTATTTTTTGCACGCGTATCAACAAAATATTTTTTTTCAAAATTAACATTATTTTTTGGGGCAGAAAGCCTCATTCAGAAAATTTTTTTTCATCATTTTGGCAGCCAAAATATTTTTTTCACATAAAATCAGATCCAAAATATTTTTTTAGAAAAAAACCATAGCCCCCCCCCTCCCCCTTCAAGTTAAATGGTCGGTCCCTTATTCAAACTGCGATGTGACATCTCACATTATTTTGCGAAACATTACATTTTCTTAAACACCATAAGCACTGTTGGTCTTAATTTTCTTTTAGATTAAGTTATGTATGTAAATAGCGGCACTATTGGTGGGCATATCTGTTAGACATTTTCTACATACTTGTAACAACGAATTCTGTCGAGCATCAACTCTAGAATATTTGAACCAGTTTTCCCCCTTTTTACCATGTAGTCAACAGCTGTTGGCATTGCAATCGAATTTGATACATCTGTTACCACTGCTTCTGTGACCTTTAGTTCTTCGCCCTTTATACCTGGATGCTCTTTTACATACTTGATGTCAATTTCCTCAACAAGACTAACATTTATCTTATAAAGGGAATCAAAGTTCTGACTTGACGGTTTAAGTGCCATTCCATCCGATGCAACTGCAACAACAGCAACTGTTGAATTACTAAAGTGGGGTTTAAGTTTGTGGTAGGCAATCTTTTGGAATGTTGCAACGAGGTTTATGTGAACTCCACTTTTATTTGTGTATCCGCTTTTCAACTTGGACCTAGAATTATATGAAGGACCACCATGGTTTGCATTTGCAAAAGTGAATTGCCTTGAACCACCTCTTCCTTCGTGGACCCCACCGCGTAAGAAATTGACTGTTCTCTCACCACCTAAATGTTGCACCGACTTAAAAAAATCAAGGACGAAAATGTTTGTTTTGCGTTTTGATTGATCAGTGCGTAGTCAAAAACATTTAGCTATCATTTTGTACATAAAGCAATTAGCAGATAGTTTTTGCTGGCTTATTACATTCTGTAAAAATACGACAAAGCTCTCGGCTGCATCTGGATGTGGTGAACCCAGATCAAGATCATCATCACTGTCAAAAGGATCATTCATAAAAAATTATATTTATTCAGTTGGCCTGTTAAGAGTTTCAATATTTAATTATCTATTGTTTTATATTTATATTTTACGCTTGTTGAATAACTAGAACAATCACTAAAATAATTCAACAATGCAATAAATGAGATCAGTACTTGTTAATTGCTATCTAAACACATTAAACATTCCATAGATGTGTCAAAGAAAGTTTAATAACTTAACTATTGATGATTGAAAAGGTATAATCAGGTGGGAATGTAGTTGAAAACTGATATAATTAAGACAAGAAACCAATAGATGTCACCTGCTAATCGCCATCAAAACACCATATATGTCAAATTGTAATAAAGTAATTATCGGTGATTGAAAAAGTGTGCCTTTTTATTTTATTGCATTTCAAAGACAGGATGTGTATTATGTGTACAAATAAATAACATTTTTTTATAAACCTTAGAAATTGTATTTATAAAAAGTATTAAGGCAAATCGCACTAGCATTACAAGAAGAATATAAATTATTGCATAATATAGAATTAATTCACAAAACATTAATTATCATGTTAGCGTTAAAATATGCAAGACTAATATGAGAAATACGAAAGAAATCAATAGTTGTAACCTGTTAATCGCCATCAAAACATCATATATGTCAAATTGTAATAAAGTCATTATCGGTAATTGAAAAAGTGTGCCTTTTGATTTTATTGCATTTCAAAGATGTGTACATTAACATTATTGAAATTAAAAAAAACTTACAATCTGTATTTTTTCTTTTCTAGGTGCCTTTTTTTAATTATAAATATTTTAATATGTCAAACAAATCATAATTTTTTTCTTTATAAAACTTATCTTTTTTTAAACCATTTTAATATGTCAAACAAATCATAATTTTTTTTCTTTATAAAACTTATCTTCTTTTAAACCATTTTGATATGTCAAAAACATCATAATTTTTTTTCTTTATAAAACTTATCTTTTTTTAAACCATTTCAATTGTTGTAAATATGTACATATGTTATCATTATTATTATTATTTTTTTTTTGGTGATGGGTAATGCAGCCAAGATTATAATCTTGACAGTTACAAGCCTGTAAAATGCAGAGTAACCATCGTTTTTATTATATTTCGTATACTGTTCCTTATATAATTAACTTACCTGTGGTGTTACTGACAGGAGTTACCTCTCTCTGTTTGATGCCCGCCATATTGGATAACGAAGGATTTGAGTGTACAATATCAAAATTGCCTCTAGTAAAAAAAATTCATGAAATAAATTGAACAAAAACATCGCAAACACTTAAGTATATAAGATATATAATGATTAAAGGGTGTTTTCGCAATTTCCAATGGTGTTTTCGGTGTTTAATCCGGTGTTTTTGGCGAATCCCGGTGTTTTCGGTGATTCGATGTACCCATCATAACATTCCAGAGGTATATTCTCTGTTTCTATTCTCTCTAAACAAATAGAACCACCCAAATTGATGTAGATTTCCCCGTCACGTGATACGTCATCTAGTGTCTGTTGTGTGTTCTGCACTATAATGGTTTACCTTAATTTGACATTAAAAAATGGATGTGAGATGCTAAAGGTTACTAACCCTCCCTGGTTATATAAATACATTTCTAGTTTAAGCCTAAGTTTTCATCGCCTACTTGTGCATGTTTCTTTGGACGTCAACAGTTGTTTTCTTGTACTTACTGATAGACTACATTGGATGGTATACTAGTAATTTGTTGTTGTGTTCAATATTATGTTCAAGTTGCGCTTGTCCAAAGTCAGGAATGTGTTGGTCATTGGCTTGACCTTGTCTCCTTTTTAAATTTTAGTTTCTTGATATTCGGGTTATTGGATTTGGATGTGGTTCGTTTCCATTGATTTATTCACTTTTTTACTTTTTGAGACCATTTACAGCTTGCTATATGGTGCAAGGTTCCTCAATGTGTTGAAGACCGTACGGTGACACTTAGCCGCTTTGTTTAGGGTCATTTTAGTCTTAAGATGGCATTTTGTCTCCTTGACATTTACTCAATTTCCTTTCTTTTTCAAATTTGGTTCTAATCATCTGTTAGGTAGTTTTATGAATGTATTTCCTACCAAGTAAAATATAAACTATGGTCACAGCTAGAAATACTAGTACTAGAAAATGTGTTTACAGCGAACCACCAAAGTCCTACTGGTTCAAACTTGGCTGATTAGTAGTTTCAAAGAAGAAGGTATATGAATGTATTCTATAAATTGTCCAGTTATAAATTACAGGTATGGTCCCCGATGGCAGAAATCTTTGATTTAGTGCAGACCTACAGTATAGCATTAATGGTTAAAGGGATCTCCCGAGGGCTATTGTAGATTGAAAGGGATCTAGCCAAGAATTTGTTGATATTAAGTTTGGTTCCGATTGGCAAAGTTATTTCAAAAGAGAAAATCAGCTGTGTATGTTTTTAGAAAGAATCCTCCTTAGACTTGGTGTTGACCTTCCGGATAAAAGTGGACCGCCAAAGAATTATTGTGACCATGTTCGGTTATGCAAAGTAGTTTCAATCGAAACTGGTAATCACCTTGGATGTTTTCGACCTGCCGGACAAATGCAAAATGAAAGTCCTCATCTGATGAATATTTTCGGAATTCAAACTCTCCTTTTTCAGTTTTAGTGTTTTTGTTTGTTATATAATTGCACATATTTCGGATTTTCTTGTTTTCTTTTTCTTTTTGTGGTATCAAAATTTGGTATCGTTTGCGAATAAATCAAGGATGCAGCTTTGCTGAACGTCCGCATTAACAGATCTCCATTTCGAGTTACCTCCAATCAAAACAACCCTTTGAACTTTAGAATTGTTCGACATTTAGCATTTGAATCCACCCTTAGATTCCGTCTCTGTTACTTATATTTTACCTTTTAAATGTCTCCTCAATTCCCAATTTAACATTTTAAATGTTGGTTCTATATTCCTTACATTATTGTGCCTTTTACATTTGTATTCGTGATTTCCCTTTAAAGCTCATATGCCCAGTGTAACATTAATGTCCATTAGATTTTTAACTTTGATTTCACAATATCATCATGTTATACTATTTATTGTTTCAGTTTATTGTGTTTTTCAAAAGTATTTGGTGTTTTACCTGTTAAGTTTTGATTTGTTTGTATATTTTCAATTTGTTAGTAAATTGTGTCTTGTATATCTTTTAAGATGCTATTTCCAGCCCAGAAATTGTCATCTATTTATGTTCGATTTAACCATTGTTTTAAACATCTTTGGGTTAATGGTCTTCCAAACCGTTTAGATTTTATCTGCACTGAAGAGAAATAAGTTGTCGAAATGCGCATATGCAGAAACTAAATGAACAGTAACTTCGGTATCTCCCTTGCACTTTCAATATTTAAGTATGAATTTTTTCTCTATTGTCAAGTGGTTGGTTTATAACATTTCTTTTTGAAAAAAAATGGGTTTTGACAACTTAAAATGTATTTGTAACAAAACTAACTACATTTGTATATGGCAATAATTTCAAAAAAAAAAAAAAAATAATAAATAGCAAATAAGTCTTCGGAATTTGAATCGAGATTGGAATTTATTTGGATAGCGACATTAAACATTTACGTAATCATAACACTGCTTTAATGGTTGTTTTGATTATATTCCTAGCCAAAAAATAACAAAATTTCTTGAAAAATTACTACAAACTTAAAAATATCTTTATTGGCGATTATTCTATAAACGATGCACGTACATGACACCATTTTTGTTACCAAATGTCTATATTTAATCATTGAATTTTACGAAGTAATCCTTATTTCAAAGTATTGCAATGTTTTAATGACTTTTTATTAAATTTTGAACGATTTTTATTCCTTTACTTTGACTTGGTCAAAATTGGAGTTCTACAAGGTGACCCTTTTGACCCGAAATTTCGTACAGTTTGGACCAGTTTTCAATGTTTACGACATAACGCTATGTCAGCTAACATTATAACCTTTCATATGTGCCAATAAAATTCCATGAGGCTTTTGGGTCATTTAAACTTTTAAACTAAGCGACTTTTCTAATACCCACCGCTCTACTAATTACTCCCATACAGAATTTCTGAATTTACGATTGGCGCTTCCTATATAAACTTTCAGATTTTTGCGCTTCCAAGATGGTCAGTATTCAACGCACGGGTTTTCAAAAACTAAACCTTGAAATCTGACGATTTATCCCGTTGAAAATTGAGCTGATCAAAATTCAATGGCTTTGGAATCAATTTTGAAAGTTGAATTTTATGATTGAATGTTTGAAATCAATATGAAAAAGAAAGGAAATTGGAGACAACATCCCATCTCCAGTAATGTTCATTGTTTTAATTTTTTAAATTCTTCTTAGCATTTTTTTCTCTTTTCTATTTAAACGACAATAAGTTTTTAAATGGAATAGACCATATTAGACTGATCCCAGTATGGATTGGTTCCCCATTTCCTATAGTATTGAGCACTAAGGAAAACAGTAATGTTTTGATGTGAATTTCTTAGAAACTGAATTATTTATGAGAATAACCAAAGTTGTCAAAATTTGAAGCAACAGCAGAAAAATATTTTTGATCATTTCTATACAGCTATGCCCAATGGAAATACAATATTTCTGTCATTGACAGTCAATTGATTTCACGGTTCTTAAGTAAAATTAATGATAGTATAATAGATGATATTTTAAATCAGATGATTTTTTAGATTAATTAATCAATAAAAAAAATCTCAAAAAATTTTATTTATCTATCATGTGTGAAATTTTTTCAAAAGTTTCCTGAAACTCTCTAAGACCTATTTTGTTGGGAATTTCACCCAGCAACCATAATTTTTCTAATTTCTTTTTGTCAAAAGACCAATTTTCAAAATGTTTGATTCCGATTTTGGTAAATTTTCTCAAATCTCAAGGACCACTTAATTTGGGAAATCCTATACCTAGCTGCATTGTGAATTCGATACTCTTCAGTTCCAAACCTGGATTGCCACAATTATTGATTCCAATTTTGGTAAATTTCCTGAAACACTCAAAGATCGTTTAATTTTTGGAATTTTACTTAGCAACCACATTTTTTTTTGTCAAAAGGTCAATTTTTTAATAACTGAATTGCAAAAATCTTTGATTCCAATTTTGGTCAATTTCCTGGAACTCTCAAAGACCACTTCGTTTTGGAATTTCTACGTAGCAACAATGTGAATTGATATTTTTTCAGTTAAAAGTTGTCATTTTCCAAACATGGATTGCAAAAATTCTTGACGAAATTTTGGTAAATTTCCTGAAAACCTCATTGGATCGCTCAGTGACGAATCTAAACTTTCTGTGGTTACATCCTCTCATTTTTTTTTAATTTTCTTTTTTTTTTGGATTTTTTTTTTATTTCGTGTTAAATTTTGGTAAAGCTAAAAAAACTGACAAGAAATAAACTGGAACTCCTTTGTATGGAAATCCATTAGAATTCCGTTTTTGAAGGCTATATCAGCCACGGTGCCACTCGCGAGTTTATACAGACAACTCGGGTTATTTACAGACCACTTGGGCTGCATGAAGATGAATAAACTTTATTTCACTGAGTATAACCGTACAGTGAATCAAAACGGAAGTTGCGAAACTCTGCGACCTCTTGAGCCTAGTTACTGTTTATAAATTTTTTGCATTTCGGACTACTTGGCGAGTTTAGGAAAAATGTAAGTCACATCACAATTTACGTATAATTGTTATCTTTTACACTATTCGGAGATGCTTTTATTGCTTAAATAGCGGAATAATCATTAGAAATATGACAAAAAATACGGACTAGGCAATCAAAACTGCTTTGTTTAAAGTTATAGTCAATAGAAAAAAGAAGGGAAACGGGGAATGTGTCAAAGAGACAACGACCCAAAGGGGAGTAATAACAACTCAAAGCCACCATAAGATCTTCAATGAACGGTGAGAAAACCCCACACCCAACGGCAGGTCGGAGTCGGCCCCTGAATAAAGAGTCGGCGCCTGAACAATGTTTTGTTTTGTCATTGAATAAGCTGAATGTCTGTACACCTATTTGACGCACATTAAGTAATCCGACAAAACCTGGCCTGGAAAGCCTTGTTCCCTAAATTTTGGAGCCCGGAGCCCATATTCAGAGCCCGTGTTATTCCCCTAGCACTTTATTTGACATAAAGCTGCACATCGACAACCAGTAGAGAGCAACTTGTGATTGCGTTGTTAGAATACAGCTACAACTTGGTGGACAGACAACATTACATAGAGTAACAACTAGGCGGACAGGCAAATGTGCATGAAAACACGTCTTTTGTGGGAAATCAAACGCATTATATGCAAATATGAATAATCAGATGGTTCTTATATATTTTCCGAATATATAAATTTTATAACTTAGCTTGTAAATTACTACAAATAAAATAGTTTCACCGGTCGAATCTGTATTTTCTAAGCGGATCGGACGGGTGTCTAGTTGAAGTTGCAGGCCGCGCGCGCGCACACACACACACACACACACACACACACACATCATCATCATCATCATCATCATTCATACAACCCACTCCACTCATCTCTAAATGAGCTGCAATTTTAAATAAATTTTCGTCACCAAATCAGTAACAGCAATTGCTTGGAATATTATGAGAACCACTACAACGTTTGTTTTATACCTTAATTTTAAGAATTAACACTTTAAAAATCAGCCTCGTAGAATGAACAATTAGGTTCAACGTATTACGGTAAAGAGTGACCACGAAGTTATTAAATTTGAATGAAAGCTTTGAAATTTATAGGCATTGGTTTGAATAATTCAGAACTAACATAAAGCTAAATAAAAACGAAAACATTGGTAGAGAAGCAACATACAGGTTTGGGTAAGGTCAACAAAAAACCCCAAAAAAACAAAAAAACAAAAAAAAACTGAAACTATGGGGAAAAGCAAGAAAAAGTTTTTTCTAAGCGCCCCCCCCCCCCATTTCCTTGTAGTTCTACTTTTTGTATGATAAACCTGGCCGGAGCTATGGCATGAAGATATAGCTTTGAATGACCTAAAAACATCATCTGAGCAACTTGGTGTTCTTTATATCATACGCCTTGTTGGTCTCCCGAATCTCGGCGATGTAGATTCTCGCGATCTCGAGGTAAAATTGATAAAATCTTGATTTTCGATGCATTAATTTCCCGAAAACCTGGGCTTATAAAATAAGAAATCTCAAAACCCCGAGCTTACAAACGTCCGATCCCGGCATCCCGAAACTGAAGGGCCGCCTTAAGCTTCTCTTCTTTGTAAAATCCTTAAATTTTTAATTTCAGCTTTTGCACCTAAAATGCACGACGACCCCAAGTTTTATTTTATATTGTGAAAAATACAGAGCTTCTGTTAGACTTTTCGATAAAATTTACATGACTTGCTGTGAAATGTATTCTTCATTTGTGTTTTCGAAACTTTCTTCACTGAATTAAAATAAAAATTTCTCATCTTATGTGTAACAGTATATATGTATCTGTTCAAAAATGTATAATTAATTTTTTTTTGTGGGCTGTCCCAGCGAAATGTGAGGTCACTGGACTTCATATTTAGATAGATAGATAAAAAAAAGATAGATAAAACTTTATTTTGATTCGGCATATTATATAAATTTACAACATAAGCTCTAATGAGCTTTTTACCGAATACATAAAACAAATAACTAACATTAAAACAACAAAGCATGCACATATAAAACAAAATTAACATCACATAAGACAGGCGATTTACCATAAAAGACAGTTCACAAGATGTAAGACAATGTACATATACCAGAGTTAAAACTTAAATAAGATAAGCACATAAAAGCACACATTTAGAGCAAAGCATTAAGCAATAATTAGCACTAAAACATAAAATAAGCGGTGATGCAGAGGTCCACAGACAGCAGCACATATGGCACAGAGTTTCAAGCTGTCTATGGACATCTGCATCAAAGAATCAAATTAAATAACCTATATAGCATAAGCAGAATTAAAAAAGGCACCAAGCGAAATTTTCAGCAAAGTTGTTACTTACATGCAGAACAGCGACAATCCATACCATTCCAGGACTGCATTAAGCTCTTAAATTGTGAAAAACTATTTTCAGTCCTGAAGTGGTCTGGGAGGCTGTTCCACAATGTAGCTGCTGCATATTTAAAAGATTTAATACCGTACCGTGTAGATTTCACCCGTGGGATATCCAAAATATTACTATACCTGAAAGAATATTTAGAATTTT